>JAIUWE010000090.1:0-171652 GCA_022750525.1 Halotydeus destructor | reverse complement strand
TTCATTCTGTTAAGATAGCCAGCATACAGTGCAAGCCAGTATATGCAGACGCCATTTTCTATGAAACACCTGGTGATATCGATTACGTTGAAAACAGCTATCAATATGTACGACACTGTGACTGAATACTCTCTTTTACCGAAATAGCTTGTCATCAGTGTTCCAAGAAGTCTCGGATTGCTCAATACGCTCAGTATGTAGACAAGCATGACGACCAAGTACGTCACGTAGACGAAAAGAAGCCTCCATGACAGTTTCTTGAGCTTAGCAAAATCAAGGTTTCTCATGCGAGTGACTTGGTTGTCGAAAAATTCCACGACATACTTTAGCCTGATTCGCATTATGACGAACTGAGTCAAAATAGCGACATCACAGTAAATGCGAGCCGAATAGTACAATATCTTCCTGTTAGCTCTCATAACGCTGATGACATACCAAATGTCATATAGGTGATAGAGCATGATGCTTGCCAAGAACATGGCGATACGTTTACCTTTAGTTGATCTATAGTCAAGATAGACACATTGAAGCAAAGTGAATATTGATAAGGCTTTAAACTCTGTGGTGGAGGCCATTTTGATTCTTGCCTACTTAGAAGTCAAAAGCAACTGTTGCGAAAAACAATATTTTTCCAACTGTTTCAACACTCTAGACAGAGTCGACGTCAACGTACTAGTTGCTACTACTTCTCTCTGTGATAGAGAGGCAACCGCTAGAACAGAACTGAGATAGATCGAAACTACAACAAACCTAGTTTAACCATCAACAAACAGTATCTACGCCAGAGACGACCTCGAAAGAGTATTTGAGCATACTTAGTCAACCGACCTGCGCGTACTGGTGCAGCTATCAGCTGCCCGGTGCCAACGTTTTGTACAGAGCATGCGTAGGTTAGAGCATTGTAGTTTGAAGCCAATGCCATGACACAAAAGAAATAAGTCCCGCCCAGGCATCATAAACCTTATCAGACGTACCTTGTTCAGTGTGACATAAAATTACTTCGATGATCGACAGACAATTGTGAATTGTGCATTGATAACATTGTTCCGTTTGGTTGCGAATGAAAATATAGACAACGGGCGAGATGTATCGGAGTCCATTCGTATCTGTTAACTCTGTTAAGCAAGTGGAGGGCGTTAGGAAATTAGCAAGATCGAAACATCATACGACTTGAACGGATTTTCAAGATGGTGGCTTCGAATGACTTGGCTCTTATTACGGTATTCTTTGGTATACTTGTCACCTGTCAGCCATCACCTGGGAATTGGAAGAACGAATGTGGACTGACAGACCCAGCGAAGAAATATGCCATTGATGCGGTTTCTCAAACTATGTACAGGCTCATGATTGGAGTTCAAGACTGGCGACGAGATCCAGATTCATATTCCGATCCAACCATATTCGTCAACGTTGCAGAGACCACTATGCGAACTTGGGGGATACCTAAAGCGGCTTTGTTGTATGTTGGGAGAGAAAAGCTCAAGAAAACAATAGATGTCACTAAAGCAGACCAGATAACCAAGGAAATATTGCAAGCTCAAGCTTCATTTGGTGAGGAATTCGAGAAGATGTCCAGCAACCTCAAGACTCAGATGCGCTCATACAACCGACAAGCCTCTCTGACAGAAGCCGAGAACGAGATAGTCAATTCTTTCGTCAACTATAGAGAAGCGGTGGTCAGGAACTTCACGAATTTCCTTGAGACGATTTCTCGAATATTGTCTGCTCACCTTGATTAGAGCGAGGGACAAAACCATTGCTTCGGTTATTGTTCTACAGAACTCAAAAGATTGATTAAGTTACTGATAAAACATGCTGATTAGAGGGTGAATCGGGTCGGGCAGACTTCGGGCCCCGTTCTGCCCGCCCGATCCACCCGCGGGCGGGCGGGCGCGGGCGGAGATCTCGTACCTTCAACTGCACTAACTCGCGCATGCGCAATAGTGAAAGTGACGTCATCGGGCGGGGTCGGGCCGCCCGATTGAAATCTCTACGGGTGCGGGCGGGTCGGGTGGCGAAAAGCCGCCCGATTCAGCCTCTAATGCTGATAAAACCAATGTGAGAAAGCCACTAAGTTTGAATAGGCTTGAAGTTGATAATTGATTTATCTTTTTGTCTAGTGCTTCATGTTCTATGTCAATTCATGAACCTAACACGTCGTTTCTACTAGCGGTTGCCATTGTCCAGAGTCTCCCGCAGTCAGTGTATGTTCCCGTGAGTAACGTGTAAAGTGACCGAAGCTACGCGCTGTCTCGTCAGTGGCCCAAGTTAATGGTTGCAGTGTGAGCACCTCCGGTTTGCACGAGTTGGCGAATCAAGGGTGCACGACAGCAATTAGGACAAATGAACTAGCTTGAAAAGACAATCACTGGAATCGAACATGACCGAGTGGTAGTTGAGACCCTAAACAAGTATATGCCTCTAGTTTGCCGTCAACTTCCGATACTGCGCATGCGTCACTCAGCACAGTAGTAGCCATAGATTCACTTCCCTTGCCCGTTAGTAGATGGTCAGTCAGCTGACAGGTGCCGCCGCTTACGCTACCTCATCGCCGTATTATTTTTTCATACTATACATTTCAAACTAGAACAGCTCCAAAACTACCCTCAGGCAAATACATTAAGCGTAACTCCATATTGATATCAAGAAAAGATGTGACGCTAATCAGACTTTGGTTAAAGATAGAATTCTCTGGAAGTTGATATATAAAACAATGCCATTCACAAGTATCTTATCCTTGAAATGCGTTAGCAGAGAAAAGTCTAATGTCAAAATGAAACAGTCTTTCGTGAATATATTTTCGATGAAAGTAGATACAGCTGGAAAATACCTAATCTGTGAAGGTTATATAAACCTGTGTTATCCATCTCTAGCCACGCTCTGGGAAAAGTCTCACTATGAATAATAGCATACTACTCGTTCTAGTGTTGGCTGTCATCGCATGTAATGCTATTCGTCAATCTTTGGTTAACCCTCTCGTACATGGTGCTGATAATCCAGATCCCGGTGTCATAGACTACAACGGGAAATACTATGCTGTGACCACCACTATGGCGAAATGGCGCCTTTCGGACAAGTTCAAGATCTTAGAATCGGACGACCTTCAAACCTGGCGCCCAGTTGGCCACGTCTTCAACTGTGGTACGAATCTGCCATCTTGGTCTAACTGCGACCAAGAATTCTGGGCACCAGAGCTCCACTTGATCAACGGAGAGATCAGGTTGTACTTCACATCACGTGACTTGAGCAACAATGTCTTCGCTGTGGGCGTGGCCACTGCGGACAACATCACCGGCCCATACACGAGCTCGTTACGACCCATCGTCTTGAAGCCAACTTGGGACTACATCGACGCCACAGTCTTGCACAGTGACCAAGGAAACTACCTGGTCTGGAAGAGTAATTCACTTCAAGTGCCGCTGCCCACTACGATTACAGCCCAGCTGTTGGCTTCGGACGGTCTGTCAGTGGTGGGCCGACCAGTTGACCTGATGAAAGAAGACTTGCCCTGGGAAGAAGGTGACGTCGAGGGTCCTTGGTTTGCCAAACACGACGAATACTACTTTCTGTTCTACTCGGGCTCTGACTACTGCACAGAAAGGTATGCAGTGGGCGTGGCTCGCAGTAAGTCACCGCTAGGACCTTATGAGAAGAAAGGGGACCCTATTCTAGTTTCCAACAGCAATTTCAAGAGCCCTGGTCACTGTTCGGTTGTGCTTGACAGTAAGACAGGCAATCACGTAATGGTCTACCATGCCTGGCAAAGTGGTAAAGTATGCGGAGACAATTACCGCTTACTCATGGGTAGCACTTTGTCGTGGTCCGATGACAGTTGGCCATATTTCGAATGAATATTGATGGGATAGCGGTCTGGTGCGAGGGCAATTGAAGTATGTATGACTAGAGATTTGATGAGCTTGGAATACGGAGATAGTTGGATTGCTGTGCTAATAGCTCTTTTTGATGAAGTAAATTAACAACACGTAGTATATGTAGTATTGTTACGTCATACAAGTATTACGCCCGTGTTTTTAGGCTCTCTGATGCTGTTTTTTCTACTTAGCATCTCTAAACCAGCTGCCCATCGCCGTTTGGTTCTACAGTCAACTCTTCCATTCTCGTTCCAAGATGGCGTCACTAAAACTAAACGGGCTTTGGCCATAGCGTGAGCTACGACGGACTCTCCGTCTTGGCGACTAGGGATGGCCAAAGGCTCAAAAGGCTGGGCTCAGGCAACTTTTCGAGCCGAGCCTTGATGCTCAGTCGCGAGCTTCTGAACCGAACCTTCAGCCGGCAGCTGAGCTTTTGAGCCTTCACGATAGTTGTAGCCGAGCCGAGGGCTCGAGCCGGCTCGCGCCGAAACCATTTCAAGCCAAAAATTCAATGAAACAGAGCCTTAAACAGTGCACCTGTCCCTGCTCTCCAGCGCGAACTCGAGCTTCTGAGCAGAGCTTTGAGGCTCGAGCAGAAGGCTCAAGAGCTCGAGCCGGCTCAAATGGCCATCCCTACCGGCGACGATTAGCCTCATTAGATTTTGCACTTGCCCGCAAACGTTCGTATAGTTCTGCTATCTTGCAGTGCGATATTCCACTAAAGCATGTTAACTCGACATCAGGAATCACATTGAACTCTAGTTGGAGTCATTACTACCAGAAGAAAAACTTCAAATTGACAGTTGAATGAATAAGACAGAGAAAGATAGCACAGCTCCGATAAACGACAGAATAATTCGCTTGTCGATCGTGAACATTCCAAAGGCAGTGATCTCAAGTGGACTCTTGAGCAGTTCTTCAATCAGGATCATGTGCTCCATGCTGAGTCTCTGAACCTTGTTCATCAGTAATCGACTGAGTTTCGCTGCCGTGACCGTTTCAGTATGAATAATCTTGTCCATGTAAACTATGAACGCCATGGCAGCTGAAAATCGCACTATCATC
Organism: Halotydeus destructor; assembly: GCA_022750525.1. NCBI lineage: Eukaryota > Metazoa > Arthropoda > Arachnida > Trombidiformes > Penthaleidae > Halotydeus > Halotydeus destructor. The sequence goes on along the minus strand of JAIUWE010000090.1, from coordinate 166,715 downwards.
TTCACGAGGACGACAGCGATCCAGTTGAAGCCTATTTCTCTGGTGATCAGTATAATTCCGGAAACGGAAATGAACATCACAGTCAGCCATAGCAGCGGCAGTAGGTCCAGTTTCTCAAGAAAGCGCTGCCTTTCTGCTCTTTCATTTGATAATCTCAAGGCGAGGTGCTTGACCATCACTGTGTCATCTAGCTCATCGTTAGCTAGGGTTTCCATGAATTGAAGAGTTTTCATCATCGTCATATGACTGGCGTAACATGCAACATACAAGACACAGATACCATTTTCAACCCAGTACGTTGTGAGGGCTCCTGCTCTAGCCAGAATGTCCACGACGTGTCCAGCTAGCCCTTGGCCAGGCCATGAGGTATCTTGGGGTCTCCCGTTGAGTTTCAAGGCGAATCCAGAGAGCAAGCAAAAGTCAGCTCCAATCATCATCAACGCAAAAACAGCGTAACTAGCGAACAGCCGCCATGACAGTTTGCTAATCTTGGTCAGTTCAGTTCTGCTCATCCGGCTCAGTTGCCGCTCAAGGAAAGACAATATGTTCTCACTATTCAAGAACAACGTCACGAGCTGCAGCAGCTGAGCTACCTTTTGAAAGATGAAGAAAGAAGTCGACAGCAAGCTCCTATCTGAATAGTGCTGCACGATTTTCGCAACATCGTGCAGCAGCTTGAGTATGACAATGGTCGACAATAGGGCTAAGCCTTTACCTTTCAGGCTGCTACGATCAAGATGGACGCCGTGAATGGCAGTGAAAACGACGATGCCTTGGACAGCTATGGTGACAGTGAGTTTCTCACGTACTCTTCGAACCATGATAAGGCAAATGTTGACAAACTGTTCGACGATGCGAAGCAGGAGCTGAACTGAAATACTGTAGGCAATATTAAATCTGCAAATTACAATGGCGATTGTTGTCAGCAAGAGCTCCGCTGAATTTCCTTTTAAGTGGGGGAAAAACTGAAAAAAAAACTTGAAACCACAACAAACCTCGCTTCCATCCCAGCAACAGCTATCTATTCGGCTTATAGGGTCGTATTGTGATCAAGGTCATGTGAGAGAAACTTTGGTTCAATGACACGGTTGGGTAACAAGCACACGTGGGCTTGAGGGGACCGGAGTGTGAAGTTGGCTGCCCTGTGAAGCCAAATCAAAAATTTTGAGCCGGAATCAAAAATTGGACGGGTATCTAATTCCTCTCGAGTCAACTCTTGGTTTTGTACTTTTTTGAATAAAAGTTAAAAAAGATCCTCCTTCGAATCCTGATAGATAACCATGAACCTAGTTTTTAGTACGGTCTCAAACACAAAAAATTGAGATCTACTGGTGCAGCCAACTTCACACTCCGGGGCGCCTCATGGCCACCTTGGTAACAAGCTAAGATACGCGCTAGGTTGCGCGAAATCTAACTCGACAGAAAAGAGTTTAGATCGCCAGATTGTTCTTCAACCTTAGCAGCGAGCGCAAGAATGCCACTGCACGTCTTACCTTGAAAGAAAACCTCGTTCTGATAAAGGTAGAATGTTTCAAGTAGCGATTTTGAATTGATTTACTAGTTTGGGGTGCACTGCGAAGCATGGAGCTGAACTGAAATACTGTTCGCCAATATTAAATCAGGCAAATTACGATGGGATTCAGATCACCAGATTGTTTTCCCAGCCTTGGCAGCGAGCGCAAGAATGCCACTGCACGTCTACCTTGAAAGCGAACCTCTTTCTGATAAATGTACAATGTTTCAGTGCTGGAGATTTGTGAATAGATTTGTTGTGATGTCACAATGTATCGATAAAATCTGTAACGACAATATAAGCACCAGACGCTTGAAGCGAAAACAGTGTGCTCTTGATTATGAAGCTGCACAGTATATTTTTGGTTTTGTGTTACAGCGTTTTTGGAGTACTCGGCCAAGACTTGGTCAACCCTCTCATAGATGGCGCTGATAACCCGGACCCTGGTGTCATCTACTACAATGGAAAGTACTATGTCGTAGCCACTACGATGGCCAAGTGGCATCTTCAGGACAAGTTCAGAATCTTGGAGTCGGACGACCTTCAAACATGGCGCCTAGTGGGCCATGTATTCAACTGTAATACCAATCTGCCAGCGTGGACAAACTGTGACCAAGAATTCTGGGCACCAGAGCTACATTTGATTAACGGCAAAATCAGGCTGTACTTCACGTCCAATGACTTCAACAACCAGGCCTTCTCGGTGGGAGTCGCCACTGCGGACAACATAACTGGCCCATACAAGAGCTCCTTGCGGCCCATCGTCCAGAACCTGACTTCGGACTACATTGACGCCACTGTCTTGCACACCGACCAAGGTAACTACCTTGCCTGGAAAAGTAACACCAATGGCCGCCAAGTGGCGCAGCCCACCATGATCTCGGCCCAAAAACTGTCGTCGGACGGCCTGTCAGTGGTGGGCGAACGAGTCTTCCTGATACGAGAAGACCAACCCTGGGAAGATGGTGACGTCGAGGGCCCTTGGTTTACCCAACATGGCGACTACTACTACCTGTTTTACTCTGGATCGGGCTACTGTGACGAACGGTATGCAGTGGGCGTGGCTCGAAGCAAGTCACCGTTAGGACCATATGAGAAGAAAGGGGACCCTATCATAGTTTCCGACAATAACTTCAAGAGTCCTGGTCACTGTTCGGTTGTGCTTGACGTTGCCACCGGTAATCACGTGATGATTTATCATGCCTGGCGAAGTGGTCAGGTGTGCGGTGATTACTATCGCCAACTCATGGGTCGGACGCTGTCGTGGTCTACTGACAACTGGCCATATTTTGAATAGTTATTACTTGGATTCTGTTTCCCTATATGACCACAGCAGTAAAGAATCACATGCGGTTTTTTTCCAGGTTAAGGTGACTTTATTTTTCCCTCGCTACTCGCAAGGCTAACCAGCACAAACATGGTGTATACACTGTTTCTTTACATTAGTGGTTTTATGATTATGATGATTATTTTGGAGATAAGTTTATGTCAACCACCTCCAGGTCGGAGCGGATGGTGTGATAGCGTTGATGTTTGTTTTCTAACTCAGCACTGGTACTCGGTTTGAGCTTCAGTATTGTCTAGCGCTTTCTTGTGGTGCGGACAGTCAGTAGTGTGGCATCGGTGGTTGACAGGCTTGTTAGATTTCCCAGCGGTATTGTATTGCTGACATACCGCACAGACTATGTGCTCCTGCTCGGAGCGGTGTGGACATTGCTTGTGTGAGTGTTCTCCTGCGCAGAAACTACAGTGCTCTTTGTTGCTGCAGTTTGTGGAGATATGTCCGTACATCTGACACTTGTAGCACATGGTAACGTGCGTGTGTTTTTTTATCCTTAGTCTTGAGTACTTGAAATACAATACTGGCATGATCATTAATTCTTTGTATACTTCTTTCGGTACTCTGACGATTGCTGCTTGTTCGTCTCCACTTTTGAGCTTGTGTAAAAGTATTACCTTAATTTTTTCACTATGTTCTGGAAATTTCCTGCATATGTGTTCTTTGAGCTCCTCCCCGGAGTCGTTGTTGTGAAGGCCTTCAAATCGTACTGTTGGCATCTTGTAAAATGGCTGACCTATTCGGCAGACATCTTTGAGCTTGTCTTGGATCTGGTTTTCAAGGTAGGCTTTCGCGTCTTCGTCTCTAGCAACGATCAGTAAAGATTTCTTGCCTAGAAGCCTCATACGGTTGACACCGCCATCGCCGTCTCTCACAGGTATGCTGTCAATTATTTTTTGTTTCAGGCCTTCAGCTCCTAAATTAGCATCATCTAAACAGTCAACCTTGAGAGTTAGTGTTGGGGCAGCTTGTAGTGGTGTGGTTCTCTGTGGTTGTGATACTGATGGCTGGACATGTTGTTGTGTGACTGAGCTGTAGCTTCGCTGAGCGCATGATGAGACTATCAATTGTTCAAGTTTGTCGAAACGCTTCTCCCAGTCATAGGTTTCTGGCAGCTCCTGGGTGGAGTCCTTGTTGCGGCAGCGACACTGCTCTTGCTCGGAGGGCTCAGGAGTGCTGTTTATGTATTGCTCTAATCTGAACTTGTACTCGATTGCTTGCTTCAAGTCGAGATAGTTTTGTTTCTTCATGTTAGGTATTTCCATGCATTTGGCAAGCACAGTCACGATGCCGTCTAACATGTAATTCGCTTGCGTCTTTGCTAGGCTTGTTTCATTGACGCTGGATGCTGCAGTATTGTCTTCAGTGGTGATGTTTTCGCTCCCAAGCTCTACGTTGTTCATGTTGCCAACGTTGATGTTCAGTTTCGCTGATTTGGGGGCGTGTCTGTCAAAGGAATTATCATGACTTCGTTTCCCTCGGTTATTGACAAAGTTTTCCAGTTCGCCTTGTTTTCCTGTCGATGCCAGTGTGTCCTCTGAAGTCTTCTAGAAAAAACTGGGATGAAAATCACTGCTAATTAATTGAAATAACACAGTTTGACAATTTGAGAAAAGCAAAAACACCTGTCGTGCACGAGCTCAACAGCTGTTTCACCGAATCACATGCGGTTAACAGAGCTTCCAAAATAAAAGTACCTTTGGAGCGAGAATTAAACAGAGATAACGTGTAATCTGAGTGATAAAGTGGGGATATGACCTTCGATTTCAATAATAACGAACTGGTGTTTGTGCAAACGATTCATCCCCATGGCAACAAAGTTTCTATAAAATATGCTGCTCCAAAGCAAAGCACAATGTCTCAATGTCAAACATCTAAAGTTGTAGGACTATTTCATATGCGGCCAGTAATATAGAGGAGAGATATAGGGGAGAGGTCTTGAGTTTAGCAAACGTTAAAACACCTATTTTTCACAACAACAACAACATACCACTCTAGAGCACTGACCTTTCAGGAATACTCATGCTGCCAGCTGAATGAACAGCACAGAGAACGATGTGACAGCGCCTAGAGAGGTCAGAATCAAGGGCTTATCAATGTCGACCAGACCAAAGGCAGTTATCTTGGGATACACTGACTTCAACTCGTTCATCAACAAGACATGATCATTTGTGATAAGCTTTGCAGTCCTCATCATCAGCTGGCATACTTCGGTCGACGTTTTAGTTTCTGTCATCTTGAGTTTGCTTGAATGTACGACAAATACAGTTAGTACAACGAGGCTTACGGTTACTTCTATGAGAGCAGAAGCGAAAATGTAGAAACCTCCAACATACGTTCTCGAATATACCACTGATCCGGAAACGGAAATGAATACAGTGGTAAACCAGAGCAAAGGTAGTAAACTGAGGCCGTCGAAGAATTTTTGTCGCTCTTGTTTCTCATTCTGTAATCTGATTGTGAGTGTCTTGACCAGTGATAAGTCGTCACTCAGCTTCCCAACCTGTGTTTTAACACTGTTGATGGTGTCCACGTGGTTCAAGTGACTAGCATACAAAGCAACATAGTAGATGCAAGCTCCATTTTCCACCCAGAACCTTGTTTGATATGTCCAACTGAGGACCATGGTCATGGTGTAATAACTATTTGTCGAGTAGTTGACTGTTCCAAAGTAAAAATTCATCATATAGTCCCATAGGATAGGTTGTAGACGATAGTTTATCAGGTGAGCAAAGAATGCCACTCCAACGGAGACGAACACGGCTAGAAGACGCCATGACAGTCGTTCCATCTTCTTCTCATCGGTGATAGTCAATCGATTCAAACAGCCATCGAGATAAGACAATATGGCGTTAGCCTTGCCCATCAGTACTGCGACATGGAACAACTGACATGATTGGCCAATCAAGAAGGAGATGTCATATAGCGGCAAACCTTCACTCTTGGCCAGCTGGATGAGTCGAATCACACACCATAGCGGACAAATAATGGCAGTAGATGACAAGATGGCCAAGAATTTGCCCTTGACAGAGCTACGATCAAAGTGAACACCTTGAATCGAAGTGAAGATGAAGACACCTTTCAATATTTCGGTTGATGGAGTCATGTTACCAGATCCAGTGACTCGAAAAGCTTCTCGAGGTTTGCGATATCGTTGTGAACTGAAGTTTGACGAGTGGAACTTAGAGTAAAACGCACTTAGCTGTAAAATTCGGTTGCTTAGAACTAGGAAACTTTTTCAAAACAAACATACGATGCCCTTGAACATGTTAGTCAACTAGAAATCTCAACAAAAAATACAAACACATCTCGCATGAAAGGTTGGACAGATGGAATATTCTGACGCACTTATGCGAAACTGGCAACTTTCGGCTCAATATGACAACTTGTCTCCGTACGGACCGGTGAATATCTGAGCGACATTTAGGAAGGAACCCGGGCTGATGAAAATGCCTGGATCTTTTGGTTAAATGTCGGTTACATATTCCACACCTGGACTGAGGGAACTTGAGAACGGGTGTGAAAAGTCGGCCTAAACTCCAAAGAAGTCAGTTTGCCCAATGTCCGACATGCTAATCAGCGTAAAAATAAAAAATGTTAAAGTAGGTGCAGCGGGCAGAGGTAGAAATATGCCGTGATGTACTTGTGGGTAGGGTTGCTTAATTTTGATATATTTATTCTATTTAATATTAATTAATTTAATTTACGAATTAATTTATCTTTTTATTAAAATTAAAATTGTGCTGGAAAAAATGTGCTGACAAAAAAACTCGCACAATGATTAATTTGCACAACGGTCAAAAGCTGGAGATATTCGCTTTCCGCAGAGATATTTCCATTGTGCAGCTACAGCTAGACCGTTGTGCCGAAAAGCCCACGGCACAATGGTATTTTGCTGGCACAATGGGATCTTTCGTGCCTGCATAATGGTATCTGCAGCACAATTTCATTTCATTTTCGAATTAATATTAATTTAATTTATTTATTTATTTAATGAAAGAATATTCGAAAAAACGAAAATTAAGCAACCCTACTTGTGGGTTCTACTACAGCCAGGCTAAGCAAAGGGCAGAATGAATAGCACGAAGAATGGTGTAACAGCTCCAATAAATGATAGAATAAACGACTTATTGATGTCCAGCAGTCCGTAGGCTGTCAGCTTAATTGTAGACCATTTCATCCATTTCATCAGGAGAATGTGCTCCCACCGGATCAGCTGCATGAAAGACATGATTAGCTGACATAATTAGGTCTATTCGTGACAAAAGTACAACGAAGCTCACCGAGAAAGGGCAGAAACTTGAGAGCGAACGTAGAACTGGATACGTTCTGATCCGGAAACTGAGATGAACATGTGTGAGAATTCACGAAAGTTGCAGAGCACGTTACACATGCGACCGTCCAGGTCAACGGATAAGGAAAGAGTTATTTATTATAGGGGAGGAGTTAACGGGTGGCGCGAAGCCTACATGAGCGCCATCTACCGGCATAGAGTTATTAACCGCATAAGACCATTCTATATGCTAACAGACAGTTTACACTTAGGACGTAGAACCTGATATATCTAACAACATGACTGCCACCCATAACGAAGGCAGTGAGCTCAACTCTTTCAGGAATATTCTTTGCTGAGCTCTCTTAGCGTGTAATCGTATTGTGAGTCTCTTCAGCGATGATAAGTCAACGTTTACTCTCGCAGAGTAGAACGTATTTTCTCAAACGTCGTATTGTCGAGATCAAAAAGAGTTGGAAGCTCGTCCTGAGAGAAGTCTCATAAATTTATCCCAATAGTCACAGAAACAAGAGCGATATCCAAATGTAAAGCAAAATGAGGATGGGATCAGCAATGCGCGCCGCTTAGCGGTAATTTCAGGTACTGAGTCAAGGCCATCAGCTGAACTGCTGACGGTTGGTTGTCAGAACTATTAGTTGAAGCACCATTTCAGATGTGGCCAGAAATACAGCAAAGCTAAGACTTCAGTATAGCTAACGTTAACACACCTATTTTTGATAAAGACAACGACAACATACCACTCTAGAGCACTGACCTTTCAGGAATACTCATGCTGCCAGCTGAATGAACAGCACAGAGAACGATATGACAGCGCCTAGAAAGGTCAGAATCAAGGGCTTATCAATGTCGACCAGACCAAAGGCAGTTATCTTGGGATACACTGACTTCAACTCGTTCATCAACAAGACATGTTCATTTCTAATAAGCTTCGCAGTCCTCATCATCAGCTGGCATACTTCGGTCGACATGTCAGTTTCTGTCGTCTTGAGTTTGCTTGAATGTACGACAAATACAGTTAGTACGACGAGGCTTACGATTACTTCGATCACGGCAGAAAATAAAATGTAGAAGCCTTCAACATGCACTCTCGAATATACGACTGATCCGGAAACGGAAATGAATACAGTGGTAAACCAGAGCAAAGGTAGTAAACTGAGGCCGTCGAAGAATTTTCGTCGCTCTTGTTTCTCATTCTGTAATCTGATTGAGAGTGTCATGACCAGTGATAAGTCGTCACTCAGTTTCCCAATCAATGCTCTCACATTGTCTATGGTTGCCATGTGGTTCAAGTGACTAGCATACAGAGCAACATAGTAGATGCAAGCTCCGTTTTCTACCCAGAACCTTGTTTTGTATGTCAAACCGAGGACAATGGTCATTGCGTAAAAACTATTCTTCGAGTAGTTTACCGTTCCAAAGTAAAAGCTCATCATGTGGTCCCTTATTACAGGTTGTAGACGATAATTTATCATGTGCAAGAAGAATGCCACTCCAACGAAGACGAGCGCAGCTAGGAGACGCCATGACAGTCTTTCCATTTTCTTTTTATCGGTGATAGTCAATCGATTCAAACAGCCATCAAAATAAGACAATATGGCACCAACCTTGCTGAGCAGTACTGCGATATGGATCAACTGACATGATTGGCCAACCAGGAAGGAGATGTCATATAACGGTAAACCTACACTCTTGGCCTGCTGGAAGAGTCGAATCAAACACCATAGCGGATAAATAATAGCAGTACATGACAAGATGGCCAACAATTTGCCCTTGGCAGAGACACGATCAAAGTGAACACCTTGAATCGAAGTGAAGATGAAGACACCTTTCAATATTTCCGATGATTGAGACATGTTACTGGTGACTCGAAAAGCTTCTCGAGGTTTACGATATCTTTGTGAACTGAAGTTTGACGAGCGAGACTGAAAGTAAAATGCCCTCAGCTGTAAAATGGGGTCGATTGGAACTAGGCAATTTCTCCAAAACAAACATTCAATGTCGTCGATCATGTTGGTCAACTAAAAAATCCAACAAAAAGTATGAATATACATCGGATGTAAGTTTTCTGTTGTGACAGCCACCTGTTACCTTGACAACAAGAGCTCCTTCCGAAGCTTGTGTTATTCTCAAACAAACCACTGCTTCAAATAATCTGACTGGGCGCTAAAACGAAAATATAGTTTCCGCATTCCCATAATATCAGGCAATACCTCTTCCGAAAGTTAAGGTGACAGGGTATGCGGGAAAATTAAAGCTAATTAAGTTATCCGTTTGATATAGTCACCAGGTTCAGCCAAAGTTGTCGAGAATTTCCCGTTGACTTTGCTGGGAAACATTTGGCGCGCTTGACCTTGAAATGATTGATCCAACATGACTCCCTTCATCCTGACGGATTAGAAAAGACTTCATTGCTGATTGCCGAAGTGAGGGACAAATGAGAGAGCGAGAGGGCCGAAGGCCCGAAACGAACGAATGCGCTAGTTGATTCTAATCGTCATACAAGCGAGAGTGAAATTCAAATTTAAAGCAAAAAGAAACCGAGATCAGCAGTGAGCGCCGCTTAGCTGTGACTTCAGGTACTGAATCACTAAAATCAGCTGAACTGCCAACGGTTGGTTGTCGCAACTATTACTCGGAGCACCATTTCAGATGTGGCCAGAAATATAGTGAAGCTAATACTTTAGTCTTGCAGACGTTGAAACACCTATTTTTGATAAAAACAACAACGACATGCCACTAGCCCGCTGACCTCAGGACTATTTATGCTGCCAGCTGAATGAACAGCACGGAGAACGATGTAACAGCGCTGAGAAAGGTCAGAATCAAGGGCTTGTCAATATCGAACAGACCAAAGGCCGTTATCTTGGGATACGCTGTCTTCAGCTCGTTCATCAACAAGACATGTTCATTTGTAATAAGATTCGCAGTCCTCATCATCAGCTGGCATACATCCGTCGACTTGTCAGTTTCTGTCGTTTGGAGTTTGCTCGAATGTACGACAAACACAGTTAGTACAGTGAGGTTTACGGTCACTTCAATCAGCGCAGAAAAGAAAATGTAGAAGCTTCCAAAATGCTCTCTCGAATATACGACTGATCCGGAAACGGAAATAAATACGGTGAGGAACCAGAGCAAAGGTAGTAAACTGAGGCCGTCGAAGAAATTTTGTCGTTCTTGTTTCTCATTCTGCAATCTGATCGTGAGTGTCTTGACCAGTGATAAGTCGTCACTCGGTTTCTCAATCAATGCTCTGACATTGTCGATGGTTTTCACGTGGTTCAAGTGACTAGCATACAGAGCCACGTAGTAGATGCAAGCTCCATTTTCCAGCCAGAACCTTGTTTGGTATGCCAAACCTAGGACAATGGTCATGACGTAATAACTATTCTCCGAGTAGTTAACCGTTCCAAAGTAAAAATTCATCATGTAGTCCCTTATTATAGGCTGAAGACGATAGTTTGTCAAGTGACAAAAGAATGCCACTGCAACGAAGACAAACACAGCTAGAAGACGCCATGACAGTCTTTCAATCTTCTTCGTATCGGTGATGGTCAATTTAGTCAAACAGACATCGAGATAAGACAGTATGGCATTAGTCTTGCCCATCAGTACTGCGATATGGATCAACTGACAGAGTTTGCCAATCAAGAAGGAGATGTCATATAGTGGTAAGCGTCCGCTCTTGGCCAGCTGGATGAGTCTAACCAAGCACCACAGTGGATTAATAATGGCAGTACCTGACAAGATGGCCAAGAATTTGCCCTTGGCAGAGATACGATCGAAGTGAACACCTTGAATCGAAGCGAAGATCAAGACACCTTTTAATATTTCGGATGACTGAGTCATCATGTATTGGCTCGAAAAGCTTCTCTAGGTTTCAAGATACAATGCGATGCTTAAAGGTGTGCAAGTTTCTTCTATAATTTCGGTTGAACTCAATGCAAATGTCAACTCAAACTTGCACAACTTTTGGCATCGCACTGTATCTTTGTGAACTGACATTTCACGAGTGAAACTGACAATAGAACACGCATAGCTGAAAACTCAGGTCGATTAGAGCTAGGCAACGTCAAAACAAAGATTCAATGTCCTTGATCATGTTGGTCAACTAGAAATTCCAACCAAAAAATACAAACATATCTCGGATGTAAGGTTTTCTGTCAACACACCGTTTGTTTGAATGCTTGGCCGGCTTATGATAGCCACCTGTTACCGTGACAACCAGGGCTCTTTTCGATACTTGCGTTATTCGAAAACAAACTACGATACACAGGCTTAGCAGCAGCGAAAATTCCCCTACTGGGCATGCGAATTGGTAGTAGAAGGCACAATAGCTGCGCCCTTGCCTGATCGGCCGGGTAGACTGGGCGTGGACGTGCCAGGTTTGATTCTTGGAACACAAAATATTTCTCACAAACAAATATAAGGAGCACTTATTTTATGATCGTCTCAGTTCCACTGTAAAACCAGGTTCACTGTGACGTCACATTAATACATGCATGTCACCCTTGTAGCGTGTAGCAGGGCATGAACAGATATAATTACTTGTGAGTAGAGTTACTAATATTAATATATTTATTCTCTTTGATTTTGATTCGATTAATGAACGAATTAATGTATAATCAGATTAAAATCAAGATTTTCGATTTTTAAGAACATTACATTGCACTTGAGTTAGCGAGTTTATCACCAAGCATTTGTATCCATTGTTTACGTGCAGCTATCTTTTATACTAGATTTGCATTCAACGGGTCTCGTTAGAATTACATTGAGTCAACTATCGAAAATTAATTGAGGGACCGTGTAAAAATTACGGTTAAATTACCTCTTGAAGGAGGGACCCGGCTGGTCTGGGTCCGCCAGCAGAGAGTGAACATATGTTATGTGATTCCTCTCGAACGTTTTTTCCGGGAGGAATTCGAAGGTGTAACCAGGTTCTTTCGATGGCGGCTGGTGAGTGGTGGAAGGAGAGCAATGGCGCCCTTTCAAACGTCTCATTCTTTGACGCATTCCTGGCTACAGAAAACGGCACTCCTCTTTCTCCAATGTGGCAGCACCAACGGTCGTGTCCTGCTGGCGAGCGTCACGGTAAGATTGGCGGCACCGCACGTTGTGTTTGTAAAATTTGGTGTCTTCATCGCTACTGCAGCTGCTATAGCTTTGACGCCATAACTTCTGCTGTCCTGGGCTTCACTGGGCACTCTACTGGAGCACTTAGGAGTACAGGGAAAGGAAAGAGTATTTAGAGCCGACGACACACTGTCTGACTTCCAGACTGGGCAGGGGACTCTGATTCTGCCAACGTCGTCATAGCCAGTCTACTCAAAGAAGTCGAATTAATACCGGACATGAGTCAGCCATGATTTGAGCGTTGTAACAGCTTGAGATTTCAATCAGTGTCCCGGCTCCCGTTCCAAGACACCACCCAGTTCGTATTACTTCTCTGTCCTGTCCGGGGACTGTACATAGTCCAATAATGGCACGTTCGAGCAACCACGATCAAAGTCCGGCTCGCGAAATGTCGCCCAATCACCGCTACCAGGCTTGTCGGCAGACTATTTATCTGATTTTGGCCAAAATCAACCCATGGACAGTTCAAACATGACTGACATCTCGTCGATATACCACGAATTGTTAACTGAAGAACAAAATCAGAATTCAACTTCGCTAGAGAAGCAACAACTGAAATTAAGAGAGTCAACGCCGATCACAGAGAATCCATTACACGCTCAGCTGATCAGCAAATTGCATTCATTCAAATCGATGTCCGTGAAGTTCTGAGAGACACTTAGTACAGAGTTCCGAACTAAATACACTGAATTCGGCCCAAAGTTCACCCACGATTTGACCTACTGAACCTAAATCACCTTCGAAATACCGGACGCCGCTGTATGTTCAAACTAATTCGGTCAACCAATGTGGTCAACGTAAATTGCTTAATCATCCAGAGCCTGCCAACCAGGTCACTGAATTGCCTAAGCATTCGACGCGGTTAACATAAATTAAGCTGAATAGTGCAACTTCTCTCGGATTTAACAGGTGCGCTTGTAAAACCTGAGCTAACAAAGTTTTCACTTGACTCTGTGACATAATTAGCTTGTCATGTCTAAATTGTCCACTGAATCAAGCTGATCGCTTTCATGCTTAACCACGACATCCTACTGGGTCTCCATTTTGTTTAAATAAACGTAAATTACGATTGTCTAATTCAGAACAAAATCAGCGGAGGACACCACGATCTTTTGGTACAAGCCGCACATATCGAGAGAGGAATGTGAATTTTCTTCTGATTGCTATCTTCAATTTACTCAGGTCAATCTGTGTCAATCACAGCCAGATGATTTAAGATATGTCCCTCATCCCTCTCTTTCTCTCTTGCATTCTATTGGCCTCTCTTGCTCACTCTCTCACCTTGTTAGCACTCACCATTCTCCTACCAGCAGCCCCGGGCTTGAGAGAGAGGACTCGACTGTGATTGTCCCAAAGTGGATTCAAGTCGACTCGTTGCCCATCTCCATAACCGAGTATAGAAAGCGCACAGAAATAATAGTATACCTTGACCAGGATCGAAGACAATGTCGATTATATGAGAGACCCATCTTCCTCAAAGTATTCTCGCAAAGAAAAAAGAAAAATGGAGAACGAAAGAGAGAGGAAGCGGAAAGTTGAATATTGAGAGCGAAAGGAACAGATTAGAAAAATACCAATATAAGGAGCCGAGGAAATCCGGCCAAAAGAGAAAAATTATTGCAAAAAAAACAGAAATATATCTTAATATATTCCATATATCTTACTGTGAGTTTTATGGAATATGGACTTACCTTTGTGCAGGTCGATGAGCTTCTGCTTGCTGATCACCGATCCACTGCTCAGATGGTGTTAATATGGGAAAGAGCGAGAGATCTTCGCAATTCCAAAACGAGCAATCTTGGTCGGTCTCGAGTTGATTTGGAATTGTTGATCAGACTTGAGGAACTGGCGATCACTCAGAAAAAGTCTCTATCTCTCTAATGCCATGTAGACGGACTTTCACGTGTTTGAAAACAGAGAAAAAGAGAGAGGAGCGATTAATCGAATATAGGAGACAAACGACAAGATCAGCTGCAGTTCGACAACGAGAGCCCTATTCTTTTACTCCGCACTATCTATGGGAAACAGGATAGAGTCGCCTCTCTCTCTCTGTCTGTCTCTCCCTCTTCCCTCTTGAGAATCACTCACTCAAGACGTCTAGTCCCCAGTGAAAGCCGTTAAGAGGGGCCGCGGCAACGTCTGGCACCCGGAAGGGCTCTGCACTCTCTCTCCCACTCTCTCTCTCTCCTTCTCTGATGAACAACGCACATGAATTGAGATATACCGGAGAACATGAAAAATATGCTTCACAGAAAAACCAATTCCTGGCCAATTTCTCCTAAAAATCATATCATTTTGATTCTACTCGTAGCGATCAAGCTCAACCCAAGAATTTGATAAAATTTGCCACGACCAAACCTAGAATGTATTTTTCTAAACTAATTTTGTAATCATATTTTTCGGCGTATACGGTGTGGTGACTAGAAAGTCAAACATATAAAGTGAGAAAATCGATACTGCCCTACGTTTCCCCATAAAACTAAAGAGTGGCGTATATTCGTCGCAATGTCTAGTTTGAAAAATATAAATTTTATGCCATTCCGTTCTGTTTCATCAAAAGTCCTAAACCACGCCTACTTTGCCGGTTTCTCTCCAAGATGAATTAAAGCTGTGAGAGAACCCCGTTCTGCAGAAAACCAGTAAACTCATTGTGCTGAGCTAAATTCCATTGTGCAGCAAGTTTACTGGCGCAATCGGTAATATTAGCACAATTGAAGCTGCCCAATGGGGAAAGCAGCTACCAAGCATCATCATTTGATATTCAAAACAACTGATGAAAAACTACTGTGCCGCATTTCGATTCAGCGCAATAGGAATATCCTGACTCCGGCAGAACCTCAATTTTGATATAAACATTTATTAATTCGTTTATTAAATGAATTAACATTAATCAAAATCATAGATTAAAAATGAACAACCCTAATTTATACACGAATACTCTAGAGTGCTCTCGCTTAAAGTTCGCAGTTCTTGACTGAACTGAGTTATTCTAGTCGTAACATAAAATTATGCCGATTGCGCGTTGAGCTGCGAAGGAAAATTTGGAATTTTTGATCCAGAACTCGAAATATTCGAATTTTGTACATTTTGGGTTTGTACTTTAGCATGGGAGCCTATGGGAGCGAAATGTAGAGGCTTACGCTAAAACCAAAATATGGACTCGACTAACTCCAACTACATCACGCAATACATCGCTGAAAAAGCTCAGTTGACAGAGTATAAGGTAAGATCAACGAGACCTGAAGCGGTCATGTGAGTTAGCTACAGGGGTGGCCGAAATTTCCGAAAATTTCCCCCTCGATCTTGAGCTGATTGGTCCATCGATGTTTTTCATCTCAACTGATTGGAAAAGATTTCATTCCTGATTGCCGAGTGAATGAGAGAGCCCAAGACTCAAAACGAACGAAGGCGCTAGTTCGTCCCAAATCTACACTAATCTATGAAGCTAGTACAGCAGCTCAAGCAAACAGCTGGATGAAAAGCACAGAGAATGATATGACGGCACCGATGAATGATAGGATGAATGACTTGTTGATTTTGAACAGCCCGTAGGCCGTCAGCTTCAGCTCTGAACGCCTCAGCTCTTTCAGCAATAGAATGTGCTCATACCGCATGAGTTGCACATTGGACATGATCCGCTGACATACTTCGGTACACGCTTTTGTCTCACGCTTATCCAACTTGCTCAGCTCAAAGATCAGCAACAATAGTGTGACGAAGCTGACAGTGACGGGAAAGAAACTTGAAAGCGATGCGTAGACATCTGCTATTAGCATTTTAGCATAGACAACGGATCCGGAAACGGAAATGAACATGGTGCAAACCCAAAGTAAAGGCAGTAAGTTCAACTCGTCCAGAAACTTTTGCTGGTGAGCCCGCTCATTCTGTAATCTCATTGTAAATCTTTTAGCCAGTGATACGTCATCATGGAACCTCACCGATGACGACCGGATAAGCTCAACTGTTTTCATGTGAGTTAAGTGCATGACATACATGGCGACGTAGTGCAGGCAGATGCCGTTTTCTATCCAGAATCTAGTTAGGTATTGCGCTGAAACATATGTAACAAAAGCGTAGGAAACGGACCTCGAATAGTGACTTGCGCCGAAGTATGACGTCATTAACGAACTGAATACTATAGGTTTGAGGTGGTAATTCAACAGCTGACAGAAAGAAACGCTAGCACAGGTGGCGAAGGCGAAGAGTAGACGCCGTGACAGTTTCTTGAGCTTGTTCCTATCTGATGTATTCATTCCAGTGATATGATCGTCGAAAAACTTCATAACACGACGCGCTTTGAACATCAAGATCGTGGCATGGCTAAGCTGAGTGAGGTGACCTACAAGAAAAGTCAAGTCGCTGAGTTTCAGTCCTATGGCCATAGCTTTTTGAAACGCTCCGTAGATGCAGTATATAGGATAGATGAAGACCAAGACAGAAAATACAACCAAAAATTTGTCTTTCGTCGAGTTTCGGTTCAAGTGGACACCTTGGCTAGAGGTGAAGATTAGCACACCTTTCAAGACTTCGCTGGACATGTTCACGTCGTTCAAGGTGAGGTTTTCTGAGCGATTTTAGGACACGAACAAACTGAAATTTCAAGCTCGATATATCTTACAGCCAGAAAGGATATACAGAGACAGTTGAGTGCGAGGCTCTAGTCAAGTCGTCGTCAGCGGCTTCGATCGTGAATATTTCAATTTTGTTCCCTTGTATCAGCGGCCGAAACGCAAAACAAACGGCGGGCTAGCAACGGCATGCGAAACACTAACTGACAACAAATACACCTGAAGCCCGCTCATGTAGCAAAAATTTCCAGCGTTGCGATGATTGTGAAAAATGACATTCGAAGTGTGACCTTGCAGCGAAGTCATCGGAAGGTCGATCTAGGTTGACAGGCATAGCCTCGAAGTGTGCAATGAGAGAGGCGCTCGCTTATCAGCGTTTGAAGATATGAGGCGAACTAAAATATAAAGTTTTGTTGCTAGTTGAAAAAAATTGAAAAACAAGACCAACTTGAAGCAATCGAAATAGGCATTCAACAGTGGAGCTCAGTGTGTTATCAAGTAGTGGTTTATAACTAGATAATGGATCACAATAAGCGTATCTGATCAGATTTGTCGAAGCAATATAAGCAAGTGTGAAGCTTTTTGTGTATCGGAAGAATCCTCACTATGGAAGCCGAATACTCTTTCGTTATTTTCGTTTTCGCCATCTGCAGCGTAGTCGGCCAAAATTTGGTCAACCCTCTCGTAGATGGCGCTGAGAACCCAGACCCTGGAGTCATACGACACGATGGCAAGTACTATGTCGTGACCACAACAATGGCAAGCTTTGGCTTGCGAGACAAGTTCAAGCTTCTGGAATCGGACGACCTTCAAACATGGCGCCTAGTGGGCCATGTTTTCAACTGTGATACCAATCTGCCATCGTGGTCAGATTGCAACCAGGAATTCTGGGCACCGGAGCTTCATATCATCAACGGAAAAATCAGGCTGTACTTCGCTTCCTATGACGTCGCAAACAAGGCCTTCTCAGTGGGCGTGGCAACGGCGGACAACATCACTGGCCCGTACACGAGCACGGCCAGACCCATCCGACAGAACTTGACCACGGACTACATTGACGCCACTGTATTGCACACAGATGAAGCCGACTACCTTGTCACGAAATGTAACACCAATCCGCAGCGCCAAGTACCTCAGCCCACACTCATCTCGGCCCAGAAACTGTCCCTAGATGGCCTGTCATTGGTGGGCGACTCAGTGGTCCTCATCAGAGAAGACTTGCCTTGGGAAGAAGGTGACGTCGAGGGGCCTTGGTTTGTCAAGCATGGCGAATACTACTATCTCTTCTACTCTGGATCAAGCACCTGGATTGACAGGTATGCAGTAGGCGTGGCTCGGAGCAAATCACCCCTAGGACCCTATGAGAAGAAAGGCTACCCCATCTTGACCCCTGAAGGCAAGTTCACGGGCACAGGTCATTGCTCCGTGGTAGTTGACGAGCTCTCAGGTAACCACGTGATGATCTATCATGCTTATCCACCCGCGCCTGAGCCATACTACCGCCAACTCATGGGCCAGAAAATATCTTGGTCCGTCGACGGCTGGCCATATTTTGAGCGTATTTGAATTTACAGAATAGATTCAGATTGTCACTGGTTTCAGTGAAAAATGTCCTCACACAGACAATAATGTAAGTTTGTGTTTGACAGTAAAATTAATTTTGTGACGTTTGTGCAAAACGTCTATTGCAATGGCAACGAAGTTCCGTCATTTCTCAAAATGTCGGCCCACATTTACAAGAATTACATTTTTCAAGATACAGTTAAGTGCAGGTTTTAGTGGGAATAGGATTTCGACGATAAGACCACCACTAGTTCGGCGCTAGTAGTTAAATTCTTAATTGTCAATAGCAACACCAACCAATTTAAACTCGCTGCTCTTGTTGTTGGCAAGATTTTGACAGCTGTCACCTCACTTGTCGAAGTCTCATACTGTAGTCAACTTCCATTCAACTGTGGTATTATGATTCCCACTAGCCACACCTTTAACCAGGGAGGTATGTCCTTGTGCGTATCACGTGATAAGTCACGTTATAGCAGGTCATGTGACCAACAACGTCAACATTTGAAGATGATGGTCACACGGCCTGATGTCACGTGACTGACCACGTGATTCGAGAAAGGTATACCTCCTCGGTTAACAGTCTGGCTAGTGGGGATCATAGAGAGACATGTCTCCTCGGCTGTGTCTTGGGCGTGACAGGGTGTGAAGAGATGGAATGTACTTTTCTACATTCACTGCAATTCAGCTAATGCCAGGTTAAGCGAAGAGCTGGATGAAAAGAACGGAAAACGATATTACAGCTCCAACAAATGATAAGATCAACGACTTGTTGATTTTGAACAGCCCGTAGGCTGACAGCTTGAGCTTTGAACGTTTCATTTCTTTCATCAGCAATACGTGCTCATACCGGATTTGCTGAATATTGGACATGAGCAGCTGACTTACTTCGGTGCACGCTTTTGTCTGACGCTTATTCAACTTGCTCAGCTCGAAGATCAGCAACATTAGTGTGATGAAGCTGACCGTGACTGGAAAGAAATTTGAAAGTGAAGCGTAAAGATCTTCAATCAGCATTTTAGCATGGACAACCGAACCGGAAACGGAAATGAACATGGCGGAAACCCAAAGTAAAGGCAGCAAGTTCAACTCGTCTAAGAATATTCGCTGCTGAGCCTTCTCATTCTGTAACCTTATTGTGAACCTTTTCACCAATGTTAGGTCATCATTGAACTTCACAGCTGACGACCGAATAAAGCCGACAGTTTTCATGTGAGTTAAGTGAATGACATACATTGCAACGTAGTGCATACATATGCCATTTTCTATCCAGAATCTAGCTAGGTATTGCAATGATGCGAAGATAACATAAACATGTAACACCGACCTTGAGTGGCTGCCTGGACCAAAAACGGAAGTCGTCAACGACTTGAACACTATAGGTTGCAGAAAGTAATTCAACAGCTGACAGAAAGCGACACCTGCGCAACCTGCGAAGGCGGCGAGTAGACGCCATGACAGTTTTTTGAGCTTAGTTTTGTCGTATATGTCCATTCCGGTTATCTGATCGTCGAAAAACTTCAGAATATGATGCGCTTTAACCGTCAAGATTGTCGCGTTTGTAAGCTGAATTACCTGGTTGACAAGATAAGATAATTCGTCAAGCTTCAAGCCTTTGGTTGTGGCTTTTTGAACAGCTCCACAGAAGCCGTAGATAGGATACATGAAGACCAAGGCGGACAAACCAGCCAGACATTTGTCTTTCGTTGAGTGTCGGTTCAAGTGGACACCTTGGGTTGAGGTGAAGATAAGTACACCTTTCAAGATATCCTTGGACATGTTCAAGATCATCTACTGGAGATTATCTTTTACTGAATTTAGATATCCACATTACTCTTGTGTGAAGATCTAGCAGCTCGATAGTATCACACAGAACTACTTGCTTGTGAGGACACGAAGTCGTTCAGTCATGAATAGGTCAATGTTGTCTCCTTCGTACCAAGCGCCTAGCGACGACATGAGAAATTTTTACTGACAACAAACATACCGAAATGCCCTGACAACACAACACGCTGAAGGTCAATCTAGATTTCCATGCAAGGCTATAAATGTGAAATGAGAGGCGCTCTGTTTCCAGGGTTCAGATACTGAATGAGGCGAACTACGAGATAAGCCATGATCGCTAGTTGAAAAAACTGAAACAAACGAGACCAACTTGAAGCATTCATGACAGTAAGGTGTCAATAGTTGAAGCCAGGGAGGTATCAGGTAGTGGTTTTTGACTAGATACTGGATCATATTAACCGTATCTGATCAGATTTGTCGAGACAATATAAGCAGCTGCAAAAATAATATGAGCCGAACGCATACTCACTATGAAGCTGAAATACTCATTTCTTATCTTGGTTTCCGCCATCTGCAGCGTAGTCGGTCAAGATTTGGTCAACCCTCTTGTAGATGGCGCTGAGAACCCAGACCCTGGAGTCATACGCTATGATGGCAAGTACTATGTCGTCACCACAACAATGGCAAGCTTTGGCCTGCGAGACAAGTTTAAGATCCTGGAATCGGACGACCTTCAAACATGGCGGCTAGTGGGCCATGTCTTCAACTGTAACACCAATTTGCCATCGTGGTCAGATTGCAACCAGGAATTCTGGGCACCGGAGCTTCATATTATCGATGGTAAAATCAGGCTGTACTTCGCATCCCTGGACGTCGCCAACAAGGCCTTCTCTATAGGCGTCGCAACGGCGGACAACATCACCGGCCCATACACGAGCGCGGCCAGACCCATCAACCAGAACTTGACCACTGACTTCATTGACGCCACTGTCATGTATACTGATGACGCAAACTATCTTGTCTTCAAGAGTAACACAAATCCCTTGCGGCCAGTACCTCAACCAACTGGTATCTCGGCCCAGAAACTGTCACCGGACGGTCTGTCACTGGTTGGCGACAAAGTTGTCCTCATACAAGTAGACTTGCCTTGGGAAGAAAACAACACTGAGGGGCCCTGGGTAGTGAAACATGGCGAGTACTACTATCTGCTATATTCGGGCGCACTTGATCTGAGGTATGCAGTGGGCGTGGCCCGAAGCAAGTCACCCCTGGGACCCTACGAGAAGAAAGGCTATCCCATTTTGATCCCGGAAGGCAAGTTTCTTGGAACCGGTCATTGCTCAGTTATAGTTGACGAGATTTCAGGTAATCACGTGATGATCTATCATGCTCAAAAGGTAGGTGGCCAAGGTTATCGACAGCTGATGGGCCAGAAAATGTCTTGGTCCGTTGACGGTTGGCCATATTTTAAACAAGTTTGAATGAACGACAATGTATTATTATTCTACAATGAAAAAAACATGTGAAGCGATTTTATTGATCGATTTGTTGGGACTAAAAGCTACGATGTGTATTATTTAGTTTTTCAATAATCACCACTGCTACCGTCTCTGAGTATGTGAGATTTTATTCTTATTCTTTCACGTGCGTTTGAAAAATGGCCAACCGTCGACAGACCAAGATATTTTCTGGCCCATGAGTTGACGGTAGTACGGGTCAGGAGCGGGCGGATAAGCGTGATAGATCATCACGTGGTTACCTGTCAGCTCGTCGACTACCACAGAGCAATGACCTGTGCCCGTGAACTTGCCTTCAGGGGTCAAGATGGGATAGCCTTTCTTCTCATAGGGTCCTAGGGGTGATTTGCTCCGAGCCACGCCTACTGCATACCTGTCAATCCAGGTGCTCGATCCGGAGTAGAAGAGATAGTAGTATTCGCCATGTTTAACAAACCAAGGACCCTCGACGTCACCTTCTTCCCAAGGCAAGTCTTCTCTGATGAGGACCACTGAGTCGCCCACCAATGACAGACCGTCCTGGGACAGTTTCCGGGCCGTGATGCTTGCGTTCAGGGGTCCTTGGCGTCGTGGGTTGGTGGTGCTTTTGACTACAAGGTAGTTGGCGTCATCAGTGTGCAGCACCGTGGAGTCAATGAAGTCCGTGTTCAAGTCTTGGGCCATGGGCTTGGCTGGAGTCTTGTATGGACCAGTGATGTTGTCCGCTGTCGCGACACCAATGGAGAAGGCCTTGTTAGTGACGTCATAGGAAGCGAAGTACAGCCTGATTTGTCCATCGATGACGTGAAACTCGGGTGCCCAGAATTCCTGGTTGCAGTCTGACCACGATGGCAGATTGGTATCACAGTTGAAAACTTGACCCACTAGGCGCCAGGTTTGAAGGTCGTCCGATTCCAGGATCTTGAACTTGTCTCGCAGGCCGAAGCTTGCCATTGTCGTGGTCACGACATAGTACTTGCCATCGTGTCTTATGACTCCAGGGTCTGGATTCTCAGCTCCATCTACAAGAGGGTTCACCAAATCTTGACCCACTACGCTGCAGATGGCGGAAACCAATATAACGACAAAGTATGCCAACTTCATAGTGAAGGTTCTACCGATGCAAAAAAGCTCACATTTGCTTATATTGCTGAGGCAAATCTGATCAGATACGCTCAATGTGATCCAGTATCTAGTTAGAAACCACTACCTGATAACCTATTGACTTCCATTATCGACGGCTTCAAGTTGGTCATGTTTTTTTAACTATCGACCAAAGTTTATTTCGGAAAACTTTGATAACAGAGTGCCTCTTATTGTCCATTCACATATGCATGTCAACTTAGAACACAGCTGATTTTTTGTCAGTGCACACTTCGGATAATATTTTATCTAGAGCACGCTATGTTTGAAAGCAAGTTTTACGTTATTGAATTAAAAGACTCAATAGTCTTCAAACATTGGTTTACAGATAATTCAAAGCTTCATTCAGTAGCCAGCTGGATGAATAACACTGAAAACGATACGACAGCGGCTGAGAAGGACAAGATGAACGGCTTGTCGATATTGAACAGTCCGAAGCCCGTCAGCTGGCCCGATGGCTCTTTCAGCTCGTTAATCAACAGCATGTGCTCATTGCTGATTTGCTTCGCGTTGGCGACAATCAGCTGACCGACTTGTATCGACTTGTCTTTCTCAAGGCGCTCCAGTTTATCAGAGAAGATGGTGAAGACAATCAGAACGACGAAGCTGGTAATTATTGAGAGCCATTGGTTCACAGATGCGTAGAATCCAATATCAGAAAACTTGGCGAATACGACCATTCCGGAAACGGAAATGAATATCATTGTAAACCAAAGCAATGGCAACACGCTCATGTCGTCCAGGAATTTATTCCTCTCGACTCTTTCAACTTGCAATCTCAACATGAAACGCTTCATCGTTGCCGGATCGTCTTCGTGAGCGGCCATGGCTGCTATAGTGGTCAACGTTTTCATGCGAGTCACGTGACAAGCGTAGAGCGCAAAGTACAGAATGCAGGCGCCATTTTCTGCAAAGAACCGGGTCAAGTTCCATATGCTGAATGAGACGGCGACTACTCTGGATTCGAGTGCTGAATAGTGACCGGAACCGAAGATAATTTCCATTGCAGAGCCCATCACTGTAGGATTCAGATGGAAATTAAGCATTTGTACCAACGAAGCCACTGAGTATAACGAATAGGCACCCAAGATTCGCCATGACAGTTTCTTCAGCCCACTCATTTCCATATAGCTCATTTCAGCCAATCGCGATTCAATGAAGGTCAGAATACATTTAGCCTTGACTGTCAATACAATAACATGGATCAACTGAATGACGTCACGGTTTAGAAGGGCAAGGTAGTACAGAGATAGTTTCATCTTCATCTCCATGCGGTATACGACCCAAATATCTATCAGCGGAAGCATCCAGACAATAGCTGCCAAGATGGCGATAAGTTTACCTTTCAGTGAGCCACGGTCGAGCTGGACGCCATTGAAGGCAGTGAAGATTATCAGGCCACGCATGGTATCCGTGGTAGCCATTTTGACTTCGGTTTGCTTTTCCAACATGGCTAGATTCGCAACTTCAAAAATCTTCAGTGAATGTAATCTGTGACCAAACTTGTGCGAACTATTCGACAGTACGTTTCTTTATGAGCGAAATTATATTTGCTGGTATTAGAGAAGCATCGAAAAAATTGACGAAGTCTGTTCATGGACAGAAAAATAACAAACAACGGCTCTCGTCAAGGCTGTATCTCACAAAGTGGTCAACGCTCTCCTCGACAGTTGGTATTGTATCACAATGAGTCTTGTTGTTTCATGGTCATCCAATACTACCTGCTAGAGATGGGCATTCAGCTATCTACTTCGGGGACGAGCGGCTGAGCTGAGCCGACGTATCGATCGACTGGACACATGACTGCGGCTGACGGTTCCGTGACTGAGATGCTAAGTCTTAAAGTCGAATCGTTTTGACTCATCTGGGAGCGAGACTCGAATACGAAGGGAGAGCGCATGCGCATGCAATACTTCACTTTAAAAGTTCGCAATCGTAATTTAGCCTCACGGTTTCCCTTTTTCAATTCTGTCTTGGTTAACTCAAGTGATGCGAACTAGAGGATGAATCGGGCGGCTTTTTTACCACCCGACCCGCCCGCACCCGTAGAGATTTCAATCGGGTGGCCCGACCCCGCCCGAAGACGTCAATACGAACTCTAGCCCCTTGAAACTAGTCTTCACTCTGAACGTCAAGTCGCAGCTACTCTATGTGGAAACGTTCGAGTATTTTGCAACTCCATTACCCCATGACATTCCGCTCATCAGTACACTACGCCAACAAAACCTTTCGGTGACGCTGTCCTGATGTTCGCGATGCCAACCCTATCTTTCCGCTGTCTTCGTGCGGTCAACGACGTTGTCAATGGAATACTGCGTCATGAATTTGAATGAATAGAACGGAAAAGGAAACAAACGTAGCCGTGAATGAGAGCAAGAAGAACTTGTCGACCACAAACAGTCCCATGGCTGGTATGCGCAACTGCATGTCCTTGAGTTCATCTATGAGCAAGACATGCTCTTTGGTCAAGCTGGACACGCCCATTATTTTGTCCACTGTGGTGATCGATGTCTCCATTTGAATCTCGTTCAGTCGGTCGATGAACATGATCACCATGACAACCATGGTGACATTTTCAAGGATGGGCACAGAATGCATCCACAGGAAAGTATCGGAATACTTGCGGTATAACAGAATTGAAAAGGAACCGGAAAGGAAAAAGTTTGCAAACCAAAATGCCGGCAGTGAGGAGAGACTTTCCGCTAGCGTTCTGCGCAGCAACTTCCGTTTCCGTAGTTCTCTGGTCAACTCCAGAGCAACGGCTCTGCTCTTCACTTCTGGGGACCGTATCGCAATTATGGTCAGTTGGTTCTGAATACTGTTGTACGACAAATAACTCGAGAAAGCCATCAAGAGGGCGCCGATGTCGATCCAGTTCGATAGGGCATCGGTTACCATGGCCAAGATATCACCTAGTAGACCCAAGCCTTCAAGATTGTAAGCCTCGCCCATTGACGTTGCAGTATTTGATCGAGTCAACGTGACATATCTAAGATGTATCGGATAAACGTTGAAGATCATCCAAGTAGCCAAAGTGACGTAAGAGGCTTGTTTGATGCGATGTCTCGATGCCTTGCGACATTTGCGAATCAAGCTATTGAAAGTATTGACAACATTTCTCGTTTTCATTCTAACTACGATCATATGCATCAAGCCCGTGAGAGCTTGATGGCAGTAGAATAATCTTTTAGAATTAAATTGGCGATCGTCGTGACTCAGGGTTCTGTAGATGATGATAATCTGGGGCATCAGTCCAAGCAGTGTGATCAGTGAAATCAGTTTACCAGAGTTTTTCGGACTGCCAAAGTATAGACCATGACAAGCAACCAGAATTGTGACACCAATAAAATGGCGGAAATGAGTTTCTTGAGTGGACATTTTCTTGCTTAGCGATTAACTTTGGCCACCATCCGAGTTCAACAATATCAGTGTTAGCTACAGCTAGTCGTCAAGCACTGGCTTCTCTAGCTACTTGAGCTTTGTGTTTAACGTCGCTGTTATTCGAAAAAGGTTACCATGGTGATGATTATACCATTGACCAACATTAGAAGCTGAAATGCTAGAACCGAGCCGTGATTTGTCGAAAGACAAATGTGAAAATCTTCTTCTACGTCGAAGCATGATATTGGATGAATAGCGCTGAGAAAGTTGTAACAGATCCTATGAACGATAGAATTGTCTTCCGGTTTAACTCAAACAGCCCGAAAGCAGTCAACGTGATCGTCGATATCTGCAGCTCTCTTATCAACAAGATATGTTCGTTTTTCGTGACATCAACGGTTGTCAAGATCAGTTTTGCGATTCTGAACGATATATCTTGCTCTCGAGCGACCAGCTTGTCCACTTGAATGATGAAAATAATCAGCGATGTGAAGCTGACAGTTATTGGAGCGAATATGTAAATTAGAGTAATTAAGCCCACTGGTACATATTTGGCATATGTGACAAGACCGGAAACGGAAAAGAAAATAACTGTCAACCAGAGTAGAGGCAGTAAGTTGAGCTCATTGAAAAACTCTTGACGTATCTCTCTTTCCCTCTGAAGCCTGATTGTGAATCTCTTGACCATGACAGCGTCGCCATTTAAAAGGCCAATCGACGACTTGAATCGGTTCAGTAGTTTCATGTGATTTAAGTGAGCAGCGTACAATGCGACGAAGTGAATGCAAGCGCCATTTTCTGCAGAGCGTCGAGTGAAAGACACCAGTGTGAGGAATGTGACAAATGCATATGAACATAGCAGCGAATATTCACCTGGACCGAAATAATATTGCACCATTCGCTTGGGTAGACCTGGAAGTAGGTAGTTGCTTAATAGGGGGAAGAAGAGAATACTCGAAGCAGATGATGTAAACGAATAGAAGCCGCCATGACAGTCGCTCCACCTGGCGGCGACCTGCGGTACCCATTTGCGCCAAGTGGGTGTCGATGTACGTCAGAATACGTTCAGCCTTCACTGTCAATATTGCTGACTGTATCAGATGAACAGTGTGAGCGATAAGGTTGGCAAAGCTGTACAATGCAAACTTTCCAGAGATTCCGAACTGAAGTGTGCGCCATATTGTGAACATCGAACAAGCCAAGACTAGACTAGACAAAATGGCGACACATTTACCCTTGACCGAGTGGCGGTCAAGATGGACCCCTTGGACTGAGGTGAAGATGAGGACACCTTTCAAGATGGCGGTGACGGACATGTTTCAACTTGCTTACTTTTTCACTTCCAGAGCTTTAAAGAACCTGGCGACGTACGTAACATTCTCACAAGTAATACATGTCAACTGTCAATGTCACGAATGACGTTGTGTTGAAATGTTGTCAAAGCAAATGGGCATTCGAGGACATATCGCGTTGCCATCTACGAATGCATATATCACCATGGCAACGTCAGGCTGATGTAACCTTTTTTCTGACTATTGATAAAAAGCCTATATACGGTTGCCACAATTATTGGCACTAGCTATCCAGATGGCGCCTCTGAAGCGAAATTTCGTCTACTTGCGCATGCGCAGTAGGGATGCGTTTGTTTTCAATGCAGTGCGCAAACATGAGTCGTGTCTCGAAAAATATTTAATCACAGATTATCTTTCAACAAACTTGAATTGCAACAACAATTAGCATGGATCTTAATCTTTGGTTCTAATCATGAACAGGGTTCACTGGGAACCCAAGGAATTTAGCCTCACGTCGGATCGGTGCTGGTTGATGTTGAACCACTCGTCGTCCGAGCCCTCGGTGGACAGCATGGTCATACCTTGCCCACTGGGGTCAGTGGGCGCGTCCCAGGGCTGAATGTCGGCCGAGCCGAAGAAGAGGAAGGCCATGATGCCGGTGCCAGCAATGGCGGACGCGAGGTAAAATATTATGGACCAGAGGTACTGCAGGTCGCCCGCCTTGGACTCCAGGATGACCCCTATGACGTAGGGGGCCACGAAGCCCGACGAGCAGGCCACCATGTTTGCTATGGAGAAGATGGTGGCCGGAAAGTTGGTGGTCAGCTCCGACGGCACTGGCCCGTCGCCGCCCGAGCCGCAGCCCATGAGGAAGTTGGACGTGATGAAGAGCATCATGACGGCCGTCTTGTTGCAGCCCACCGAGGGCACAATGGCCAGACAGGTGGCGGCCCCTAGGCTGGCTGAAAGAGGACAAAATGGCGTCAGTCTAGCAAGTGGTCAAGGTGGGCCGACGTGTCCACTCACCTATGGCGGCGAACATCTTGCGACATCTTGTCCTCGAGAACCAGCCAATCTGGATCATTTTCTCGGAAATATGTCCCGCCGTTAAGAGGCTTATTATGGTTGCCGTGTAGAGACTCGCATTGAGTAATCCGTTCTAGAACATACATTCGATCGAGCGAACGAAGTGGGCGAGAGGAGAGAGAGAGAGAGGGGGAGAGCAGAAAGTGGAATTAGAGTAATGCCCACTAATGGGCCCACTCAGCCATTCCGTTGCATCATTCAGAGGCTCAGGCTTAGAACTGTGTGCACGACAGAGTCGGAGCTAGCATGCCTTCGAATTACGTTCTAAGTGGTTCTAGAACAGTTCCTGCTTACCTCGGTCGGTGAGACGTGAAGCACGTCATTCAGATATGCCGGAAGTTTGCTCAGAATGGTGAAGAATGTCCAGCCGAGTGAAAACTTGGATATGATGACCGCAATGACGGGCGACGAGGTGAGAATGGCCCGCCAGGGCACCGGTGGGCGTGTCCTGGACCCCTTGACGCCACCGGCGTTCTGGCCGTTGCCCCGGTGTTTGCGAATGTAGTCCAGTTCCTCTTCCGTGATTAGATGGTGCTCTTCGGGCGTGCTGCTCACTAGGGTCACCCAGAGAACAAATGTCACTAGAGAGATGATCCCTGGAGAGAGGAGAGGACAAGTTAACGTACAAGTTCATTCGATTGATTTGGTTCTGCAGGATACGAGAGTCTAACCGGAAACATAGAAGGACGACGGCCAACCGCCGGCGAAGCCGTGCTCCGACAAGTAACCGGTCAGGGAAGCGGCCACAATGGAACCTGGACGGTGAGGACAGTGGACATTAGGACATGAGGTTCGAAGAGAGCACTTACCGATAGTGCCGCCGACGTCCATGAAGGCGAGGGCGAGAGAGCGCTCCTTTTGCGGCATCCACTTGTACAGCATGGCGTAGCAGGACGGGAAGATGCCCCCTTGCAGGACGCCCAGCACGACCCGGGACGCGATGAGGGCCGTGAGCCAGTCACTGATGAGTGGCGTAATCATGTTGACCACACCGGAGCCAATGAGCGAGACGGCCACAATCCACTTGCCGCCCACCTCTTCGGCCAGCCGGGCACTGGGCACCTGCATGCACATGTAGCTGTACCAGAACGAGCCCAGCACGATGCCCTGCGTCTTGGGTGACCAGTCGTACGTCCGGTTGCCGTTGGCATGGTGGTGGACATCGTGGCCCACCTGCCCGGGGTCAGCCTGGAAGGGACACGTGCCCGCCGACACGTTGTGGGCATGGGCGTGGGGCTTGACCATGGACACGATGGCCACGTTGATGTTGACCCGAGTGATGTAGTCGACGGCACATGACAGAACCACAATGGTCACAATTAGCCAGCGAACGGGAATGGAACACTTGCTGTCACCGTGGCACTGACTTATCCTATTGTACTTTCCATTCTTCTGAAACAACTTCTTCACCATCGGTATCACAGAACAATTTAAACTGAATCTAATCTTCCTTGTCATAGTTTGCTGTTGCTCTCGAAAATCCACTCACGCGAGCGGCGGCGTTGTTGTTGCCTTTGCGAACAGCTGTTTCAATTGGCAGCCTCACGACCGGATTTGCTAGTGGATTTGCTAATTACTTGCTCTCTTCCGTCTCTTGCACTGAGCATAGTTGAAGTCTAAATTGCTGTGAACACGTGGCACGTTTCCTTGATTGGCGTTCAACTACACGGCACTGTTTAATGTGAGAATCAACAGAGTGTTAACAGTACGCTTCATGGTTAGGCTCTAATTGTGAACTCAACAACAAGTCGGCCAACTGTGGAAACGGTTTCAACTTACTTTCTGCTGGTAGACATGGCGAGCAGGAGAAGCACTGGAATCGGATTTATAAATTCAGTTGGCAGTCAGGGTAGAACTTAAAACACTTGTCATCGCTTCCAGTGAATTTACGCAACAGGGAAAATGTAGAGGTAGAGGGGGAGAGAGCGGGAGGAGAGAGATTGACTGGAGCAGCTGTGAGAGGAAAGCAGGGGAAGAGAGAGACGAGAGGGAGAGAGACAAGAGGGAGAGAGACGAGAGGGAGAGATGGTGAGTCGGCATAAAAAGAGGAAGAAGAAGAAGAAGTACCATCGACTCCACACATACACTCAAGTTAGCCTGATATTGAAAACCTGTGGCAGCAAACTAAGACAGCGTCATGGTCATGAGAGCGAGAGAGGGAAAGAGAGAGAGAGAGGGGAGAGCGGGAGCACTGAGAGCGAAGCTGTAATATGTCTGGCACAAGAATTTCTCTCTCTCTCTCCCTTCTCTCTCACTCTGCCGACTCATTCTCTCTATTTTCTCTTTTATGCTGTTGCGTTAACATGTGTCACATAATATACTGTAGACATGAAAAGGATGTCAACGTTTACACAGCCAGAGTGGAAGCTGCAAGAGAGGGAGAGGAGAGAGCGAGAGAGAGAGGAAAGAGCGAGAGAGAGAGGAGGAGAGAGGGAGAGCGTGAAGAGAGACTGGCGCACAATCACTTCAGCTGAGCGGAAATGCGTAGGTGATGTTGAAAGTTTTACCTTAAAATGCCGTCAGTGCTCGAGAGCAAGAGAGGGAGAGAGAGGAGAGGAAGAGAGGGCCAAAGCGGTCCAGCGAGACAGTTTAATGAAGATAGTTAATTAAGCGTAGAAGTCACTTCACTGGCTTTCATTAATCACGAGAGACCAAAACAAAGCTTTGCTCCCTTTCAGCGGCTCTCAAAGAGTCGCCAAAGTATTGAAATTAATTAGCCGTAGGATTTAATGAGCCCTTTAAGACCAGAACCGAACAAAGAGAGCTCCCTTTCATCTCTTCCCTCTCCCTTTCCTCTTTTCCCTCTTTCGCTTTCCAAAGAATTCCGATCCAGTCACGTGACCGAAAATCAGCCATTGACCAGGTCGCTTGACTGCCTGCAGGTTATTCAAGTTCAACAACCTCTCCCCTCCCTCTCGCTCTCTCCCTCTCCTCTATGCAGCTACTGTAGACCAGTTCCAGTTCCGGTGATCAACTACGTAATAATACTTTGCCTTTATTATACAATAAAAACCACAAATGGTAAAACTATATGTCGCACAGAGTGAGACTCATATTTGGGACTCTTTCAGTTTGAATACTCGCGCAGCTGTTTAGTAAATCCAGTTCGGTTACCGCTAGGTGGCGTGGTGACTTCGCCGGCAAGCAACTTGCCGCCGCAATAAAATGGCGACTCGAGCCCAGGAGACGGTCCCTTGAAAGTTGCCCCTTGACCAGCATTCAGAGTCGGCGACTGGCCATTGGTCAAGGTCATGTAGATGAAGACATTGCCAATGCCGTCCAGGTCAAGGTTGCCCTCGTAGTTGGAATTGTTCTGCACTTCGTCCAGCACACACGAGATGGCGCCAATGCACTTCAGCTTCTTCACCTTGGCCTTGATCATGCGCAGCTTCTCGTTGTCACTTGCTGACGCAACGAGCGGCGACAGAATGGAGTCGTCGAACTTGGGCGCCATTAGCGTCATGCTGTGCGTATGTTCAAAAAGCGACTCTCGGCCATCTTCCGGATCCGAGCTGTTGACGTAATCACCATTCAGCTGAGTCTTGTCGCCATTTTCTTGCTCATCCTCATCTTCCGGTTCCGTACTCTCGTCACTGTCCACATTCTCACCACCGTCGGCGGGCTTTGACTCATCATCACCGCTGCCATTCTCTCCATCATCCTCATCTTCTTCATCCTCCTCCTCGTCATCAGCATCAGAGTCGCCATCTTGGTCACCCTTGATCTTGGGGTCCAGCCCGTCTTCGAAGTCGTCCAGAGCCTTGTCCATCAAGGTGTACACCTTCAAGAGATCGTCCAGAGCTTCGGCGGGCTTGTACGATGACCTGAAGAACTCCTCTTGGCAATCCTTGACCGGACACGTGGCCGACCTCTTGCCCTTGACCTTGAGCATGC
Organism: Halotydeus destructor; assembly: GCA_022750525.1. Taxonomy (NCBI): domain Eukaryota; kingdom Metazoa; phylum Arthropoda; class Arachnida; order Trombidiformes; family Penthaleidae; genus Halotydeus; species Halotydeus destructor. Next base: position 134,234 of record JAIUWE010000090.1, on the reverse strand, counting down.
CCGTCACGCAGTCCAGGCAGAAATAGTGGCCGCACTTGACCCTTTGCGCTTCGGTGAACAGGTCTCCGCTGTTGCAATTTACATAATTTAGCTTGATTGCCGCAATTTAGAACTCACCATTTGGAGCAGGTAATTGAATCGCTAAATTGCGCCACTGCGTCGTTGATTTGCTTGTAGAACTTAATTGCTCGCTGTTCGAAGGTCAGTTTGGGTCCCTTCGCACTCTTCTTCCCTTCACCATTCTGAGCACTATCGGCGCCATCTTTAACTGCCTTGGACGAACCTTTGGCCACATCGGCCTTCGAACTCGACGGCTTGGACATATTCCTAATTCAATTAGTAAATCAGTGCGACACAGTAGCTGGGTTGAAGTGGAAAGGAGAGAAAGTAAGAGGGAAAGAAGGATAGAGGGCGCTGTTGTTGTTCACAGGGTTCAAAAAGCATGTCAAACTTGAATTTTCAACCCTAACCAAAAAGGTCACGTGATAATTTATTATCGCTCGAACTGTGAAATATCACATGAAACTATTCTGTAACCGTTAAGTACAAATTAGTCTCGTGCACCCTTATCTCTCTTTGAAGATGGTCCCTCTTGACCAGAGCGATCACGTGAATAGTGATGCGGTACTTCTGAGGACCGGAAACCACTCTGCGCATGTACAGAACCGGTCGGCCATCTTTCTTCAGCTCAGCGTGTCCGAAGTCGTCCATGGGCAGGTCATCAATGCCCAGCAGGTCGTTCTGGTCAACTTCAATTTTGTGGACAGTTTTGCCGAAAATGTACGTTGTGTGAAACGCTGGCTTGAGGCCTTCGATACTGTACAGTTCTAAAGGTACAGACTTGTTAGCGTTGATCGTCAGCGACAGGAAAGACTTGGAGTGCGGGCTTTCAAGATGGCCACCTCTTGTTTCATAATTAAAATTCCTGCCGTAGCAGTAGACTGATGTTCTAATGAAAATGCCGTTTGATGAGTTAGTTATAATTGCAGTTTGATTAATTACCTGTGACGCTTCTCAATGAAGTACTTCGACTCATCGCAGAACTTTTCGAACTTTTTCGGAAAGTGAAACATTGTAGTGCTGGGTATTATGATCCCAGGGACTGTTACATTATTACCACCAGTTGGAGATGAAGGCGTCAATTCCGTAGATATGGTTTCTTCCTGAGGAGTAGTACTGTCATGAAGACCTGACCCTTGAAAGTCAACATCGAATTCATCTTCAGTATCTGCGGTTTCATAAATAGCTGTGGTATGTTCTAAATTTGTTCTAAACTGTTCAGTGCCGATCGGCAACTCAGTGGTCGTCTCTTCCATGACGCTGCTACTTTCTGACGTTGAAGCCATTGCACTATTAGTCACTGCTTCCGTGTTCTCATCGGGCGATTGCGAAGTGGTGGCCAATGTTGAAGCAGAAAAACCAGCTCTGGAAGTCGATTCTGAGACTATGATGGTAGCGGAAGGTATCATGGTGCTAGAGACGGTTACATTATTACCATCCCCTAGAGTCGAAGGTGCCAATTCTGAAGACGTAGTTTCTTCCTCGGGATTAGTATTGTCATCAAGACTTGACCCCTGAGAGTCAACATGAAAACCATCTTCAGTACCTGGGGTCGTTGCATGAATTGGTGTAGTATATTCTAAGTTAGTTCCCAAAGGTTCTGTATCGATTGGTAACTCAGTTGTCGATTCTTCAGTAAGACCGCTAGTTTCGAGCGTTGAAGCCAATGTACTATTAGTTACTGTTTCCATGTTATCATCGAGCACTTGCGAAATGGTAGCCGATGTCGAAACAAAAACATCAGCCCCAAGAGTCGAACCGAAGTCAACTAGCTTTTCAGCTGATGGATCAGTCGGCGTTGATTGGTCGATGGCCATGTTCCACTTCTTTTCGAAGATGAAGCTCGGTTCTGAGACATTGAAGGTAGACGAGGAAACGTTGTCCGTTTCTGCGAACATCGCTCTATCCCTTCCATCACTTTCTGAAACAGCTAACACAGGTGTTTCTAGAGTAGGTTCTGGCTTCGAACTTGAAAGGTTCTGTCCTTCCGGTTCAGTTGTTCGAATTGCGTCATCCAACAAGTCATCCTCTGGGTCCGTCGAGTAGTCCTCGTCAACAGTAGTCTCCGGGAAGCCATCTTCTTCCTTCACCTTGAAGCAACATTCAAGAAACTTGTTTCGGCAATAATGATTACCAGAGATATTTATTCCGCTAATCAGTTTTCCCTTAATCGACAGGTTTGCAACGGCCCTCATGCAGTCCCGTTTCGTCTCGACTTTCAGATTGATACCTTCCGAGCAACACAGTGCACTCATGACGCTAGGATCTTCAAGGAATTGTTGCACGAAGCTGTGATTAGCAATGCTGCTAATCACAACCGCTGTAATTAACACAAATAATTTTATAAGCATGATTAACGCGAGAAAAGAATAGACTGAGGCGTTAATGTTTGAATCTGAACTGCAAACAGCGCCCTCTTTGGAACTAAAGTGTAAACAGTGACTGTTTGTTTTTTGTTGTTTATTTTTAAACTCGACGGGAATCGAACTGAAATCGTACATTCGGCTTTTCAGAACTTCAGACCAGAGTAAAATTATGACCATCATAGGTGGAGACAGAGACCAATAGGTTAGTTCGGTGGAGATTCACTTGCTTAACTATGTGACCTCTTCTAATTGTAGCAATAACGTCAACAGTTAGTTCAGTGTGCTTTGGTTCGCTAATTGGATTGGTCAGGCCCTGATTACAGTGATTAGGAGTAAAGCTGTCCACTTCAAATCCAGGCTTACACTGGCAGTTATATGAACCATGAGTGTTGATGCAATTAGAAGTCATAGAGTTGCATACTGGTTTCGCTGAAGAACACTCGTCCACATCTTGACAACCGCCATCTTTTATCTGGAATCCCCTTGCGCAATCGCAATGGAAGCTCCCGAGCGTGTTGACACACGTCTCATTCTCTCTGCAGGCATGCTCGCCGTCTTGGCACTCATCAATGTCCACGCAAACTAGAAGATGACCGTCAAGTGTCAGTCCGACAGGACAGCTGGGCTCGCACGTATTGTTTTTGGTCAAGACCAAGTCATTGGTGCATATGCACCTGAAGCTACCTTGATTATCGAAACAAGCTGCTTCCGGTGGACACGTCGTCAAGTCGAGACACTCGTTGATGTTGTTACATTGATGAGGATTAAATCGGTCACGTTCGAAGCCTGGCTTGCACTTGCATTCGTACGATCCATGGTTGTTTATGCAGATAGAAGTTATCGAATCACATACTGGCATCGCTAGAGAACATTCGTTCACGTCCTGACAAACTCCGTCTTTCATCTCGAAGCCCCGTGCGCAGTCGCAGTGAAAGCTTCCGTGAGTATTGACACAGGTTTCATTGCTCTTGCAAGAGTCCTTATTGTCCTGACACTCATCAATGTCCACACAGCCTTGAAAATAAGTATTGGGTCTCATTCCGTCCGGACAGTTCTCCTTCGGCTCACAGATGTAACTTCCAACGTTATTACGGCAAACTTCATTTCTAGAACACGGATTAGAGAGGCATTCGTCATCATCTTCACATTTCTCCCATATCTCGTCGTAATGAGAGCCGACTGGACATTGGTTTGCTTCACACTGGCCATCGACGACCTTCATGCCCTTGTCGCATTGAATGACTTCGCAAGTATACGCGCCATTATTGTTGACACAATACTCATGTTCCCAACACATGTAGTCGCCACGCTCGCACTCGTTGACGTCCAAGCAAGCAGCGGTCAACTTGTCCTGCTCGAAGCCGAATGGACATCCCTTGGCATCGTCACTCTGTCTTGTCTCTTGGCGACCGTCGTCACGCTTCTCGAATGGTGTATCTTGCTGCTCCCTTCGCGTGTCGAATCTATCATTGAAATGAAATGGATCTTCAGTGGTGGTTTCCGGTTCAGCTGTTGAACTTTCACTAGAAACTGAACAAAGTTCGTGATATGAAAATATTCGAAAAGGAAATAGTCTACCTTTCTCGCACTTGTTCGTCTTCGCGTTCATAACCATTGTGTCCGGAAACGGAAGTGACAAGATGCACTCGTATGTACCTTCGTAGTTGACGCACTGTTCACCCTCTCCGCAGATGTCGCCCACCCAGCATTCGTTGATGTCGCGGCACGAATGTCCGTCATGGGCCAGCTGGTAGCCGTCGAAGCAAGCACAGTGGTCCTTCGAAGCTGAACATTTGTGATCGCACTTCGAGCACACATCATCAACTTCACGTGATTCAATGGAAATCGTACTGTTCAAGTAATCTTCACAGCACTGATGGTGGGCCAGTTCGGGCAGCGTGTGGCCCACTTCGGCCGGACACTCGTCCAAGCTTCGTCCTTCTACGCACTGTTCACAGCAATTTAGCAGCATCAGGCCACCGGGTTCGCTCCAGCTGCTGGGCCGCAGGGCCGCATCGCAGTGGCCATCTTGGACAGCTAGAGATATACCCTTGTCACAGTAGAGAGAAGCCTGCTTGATGACGCAACACTTCAAGAACGCTCGAGAGCACCTGCCGTTCAGTTTGCGCAGTTCTGGCTTCCGCTTGTACGATTCGGAACATTCCATGTCAAGCGAATCCTTTTTGGTTCCTTCGTCGCAACATTCCCTGAGAATCTGACTTACCTTGACTCTAGTAGATCTACTTGAAGCTAAATCAACTAGCAGAGGGACTAAAGCCAGTATTACAAAAGTGAAATTCATAGTCATCCCTAATTGCATTCAACACTTTACAAGACTGAATTAGCAGCTAATTGCGCATGGAGCAGTGATGTTAACTAATTGCTGATTCAGTGCGATCTAGTAAGAAGATTCCAGCTTCCTTTTCAAGAGCTATAAAGATCAACTCTTTTCGGAAGACGATAATGGCCATGTTATCCCGATTACCCGTGAATATCGATATTCTCAAAAACCAGTTTTATGCGAATACAATATTTGAACATCTCAGAAATAGAACCAAAGTCACAAAGTGAGCCATCGCGCTGGCCATCAAGACAAGTGCAGCGCTCTTGCAAGAGCACTCGTGGTCTTCCACTGTGTCGTCATCGGCATCTGTAGCGCCATCGGTCAAGCCTGGAAACGTAGTTGACAAGCACTCATAGCCTCCGTGATAGTTGACGCACACTTCGGCTTCCTTGCAAACATTGGTCCTCAAGCATTCATCTACGTCGTGACACGAATGTCCGTCTTGGGCCAGCTCGAAGCCATCTACGCAAGCGCAGCGGTCTTCGGAAGGCCAACATACCTGCTCACAGCTGGAGCACATATCTTCGTCTTCGAATTCAAAATGGTGGTTGTCTCGAGCTTCACTAGAAACTGGGGAACAAAAATGAGGCCTAATGTTCAAGAATGAAACTCACCTTTTTCGCACTTATTCGTCTTCGCATTGAAAATTGCTCCATCATCGCAAGTGTCTTCAAGCGGAAGTAACAAGATACACTCATAGGTTCCATGATAGTTGGCGCACTCTTCGCCTTCCTTGCAAATATTGGCCTCCAAGCATTCGTTTATGTCGCCGCACGAATGTCCATCTTCGGCCAGCTGGAAGCCATCGTGACAAGTGCAGTGTTCTCTGGAAGGCGAACATTCGTGTTGACACCAGGAACACACTCCGTCTTCAAGTCCAAAATGGCGGTCGTTCCAGTCGTCTTGGCAACACTGGTGTAGTGCCCTTTCTGGCAGAGATGGACCAGCTTCGGCCGGACAGGAGGCCAAGTATCGTCCCTCATGACACAGCCTGCAACATTCAGGCAACATCCCACCACCGGGCACGGGTTCACCACTGGGCTTGAGGGCAGGCCGGGCGGCGTTGCAGTGGCCATCTTGGACGGCTAGGGCCTTCCCCTTGTCACAGTAGAGAGAAGCCTGCTTGTTGACGCAACACTTCCAGAACGCTTCGAAACACTTTCGATCCAAAGGTCCAAGTTCGGGGTTCGGCTTGTACGAGTTTGAACAATCAATGTCCAGATTACCGTTCCTTGACCCATCGGCGCAACATTCTTGAAGTTGATCAGCTTCCAATTTCGGAGCTTGGCTTGGAACTGCGTTCACCAGCGAGTTGACCAAGATTATAATCAGAGCTGTGACCTTCATGGCGAACCCTTCACGTCGCCATTCACTAGACAACTGCCACTGAATCAACCGATTGCTATCCTTCCTGTAACATGGTCAAGGGCAAGCGACGAGCCAACGGGACGCGGAGTCATAATAAGGTCATGTGGTCAGATCACATGACTGGAAATAATTCACGTAAGGCTGGGTCACGTGAGCTAAGACAGAGCTCACATAATTATTGCCGCTGATCACAAGTGTGTTTGTTTTCACATGCTTTGCTATTGGATGATTCAAATATTGCATGTTTATGCATTGAATACGCTGTTATAAGATGGGCACCGTCGGTATCGTTTCGGATATCCGGCATATTTGCACCGTAGAGCGGATACAGTCAGCATAGTTATGCTTGCAAAGGCATCGGTAGGCGTGTTGTTGTTTCCTTTTGCTTCTTACCCTATGTTTAATTGGCGGAGGCAACCATTTGCACTCCAGCTGATAATTTTGGGCTATCAGTTAAGGTTACCGCTAGATGGCGCCTAACTTGTGTTCCCTTTTCCTTTGCTATCGATTTACATGTATGGGTGGCAGATATAGCAAGATTTCAGCCATATCTATTGTCTAGCGTCGAATCCTATTCCGTGGGATATCTTACTATGCCCGCCTCTGATGCAAAGCTCTGTCAACGGAGCTTCTCATAGTTACATTTTGTGGAAATGATATTGTTCTTGGCTTGACAGGTGAAGCTTAATACGTCAATCAGTTATACTCCGAGATATAGGTATGGTTGCGCTTGTTTTGACACAATTTGATTCTTTCAGTCCACAGCGTAGTCATGGTGATCAACCGGGACGAGCAACTATATCTGAGTCCATTCGGTGTTTGTTTATTCTGCAATAAATCGTGACAAAGACCAGTTCGACTGTATCCTGCTCAGGTATGTTTCTGTTTAGGGAGACAGTAGAACATGACCAGCACGCTCAACCGTTGTCATGGATACTGAAGTGAAAAAGTAGTCTAATTCCTTTTTCGCTTCAAAGCATAACTGTTCCAGTATCGTATGAGCTACATTCATTCCCTCTTAAAATACTGAATATTTAGCTTCAGCTGAAACCTAACCTGATCATCCGGTTGTTTGTTGGATCGTGCTACTAACTACGACTTTCAACATGTCCAGTGCCGCCATATTGAAAGGACTTTGCATGTTTAGCTTAACACAAGGTGTCACTCTTGACCGACGGTCAGCCAAAGGTAAAATCATGGCCGCCGTCTCGGGCCTTATCCTGATATTTCCGATTTTATCTATCTGGTTCTTGAAAGGAAAATTATCGCTTGCCAACGTCGTAGATTTCATGTTTATGTCAGCTCAGTTGATCCAGTTTGTAATACTCACTGTGAAATCCCAATTTTTAATCACATTCTTTGACACTCAGCTATCTCAAGCGAGTCAAACAGATAAGGTCAAGGTGCACAAACTGTCATGGCGGATTTTCGCCATGTACGTCACACGTATAGTTGTTATAGTCATACCTACGTGGAGGTTCTTCACGCGACCTTCTATTGCGCAATCAGCACAGGAAAAATATGGCGTAGACATTGATTCTCAACTCAAATTGATTGTCTTCGCCACACTCTTCACAATGGTCAGCATGACGCGCTTGTTCATAGAAAATGGCGCCAGCATATTCTATGTCGCCTTGTATGTTTGTCACTTGAATCGAATGCTAGCGCTGGACACAATCTTATCTTCGATCCAAGATTCGCACTGTGATGTTGCACATATTAGACGCTACACGGTAATATTACAAAGCCAAAGACGTCAAACGCAAGGCTTTTTCAATGAGTTCAACTTACTGCCGTTGCTTTGGTTCACTGTAATATTCTTTTTTGTTTCGCGAATAGTTATAGTGGCTCGAGTGTTCCTTGACGACTTTAGCTCTACAGTTGTAATGTTCTTTCCGATATTCACGAGATTCGCAGTGCTAATCATGTTCATCATCTTTGCCGAAAACTTGATTGACGTCGAGAAAGGCAAGGCATATGAAGTCAACCAGCTGATCATGTCAAGGGTGAAGGTCATCACGAGCGATCATAGGATGTTGCTGCACGAAATGAAGAAACGCTCCCCAAAGCTAACAGCTGGCCGATTGTTTGATATCAATCGATCTCTGATATTATCCTTGGTTGGAGCGGTTATTTCGTTTTCTGTATTATTTATTCAACTTGCAACATGATTTGAAACATGTGTTTGATCTATTTAACTTGTTGGTGATTAATCTGATTAGATTGTGCATCCCTTGAAACAAATCACTATCTACCATGTACTGAAGAAATTACTTTCAGTCCAGCATTCAGCTTGAACATATCGAAAAAAGAGGCGTCCTGGCGGCCATCTTGGCTGACATTTGGAAACCTCTCAGAAAAGTCGCAAAAGTCGAGACACGCTCCCGACAAGAGCGGTGTCAAGAAAATAGTTGTTGTCACCATACATGGGCACCATTGGCTGGGCGCCGTGAAGTCGGCTTCATTGTTGTACTCAATTTTCGATTTTGACCCTGGCGCAAAAACAGGAACGGGTATCTAATTAGACTCGATCGAGTGAACTTTTTTGCTTTTAGTCCGAAAGTAAAAAATGAAAAGTTGACCGAAGTTGAGCTGGATACCCGTTCCTACTTTTGCGCTCAGCTCAAAATCAGAAATGAGTGAGGCAACAAAGCCAACTTCACGGCTCTCAGCCAATGGTGCCCATGTATGGTTGTCACCAACTTGACAGAACGGTTGAACCACTTCACATCGGCCATTGACCGCCATCTTGCCCTTTGGATAATGTATGTCCTTGGCTGTGTGTCACTCTACTCGAGATCAATAGCTAGACAATTGACGGTTAACCGAGTCGACTACTTTCTGTATAATGCAACACTGTGTCTCATAGCTTAATTGCTGATTCAATATGATCACTAAATGGCCGAGTCGACTATTTTACTTCAGCCTGTTGATGCATGTACGTCTCATCTAGATCAAAACGACTACAACATTTAAGAAAACAAGTAGCGCCCTCTGTGGTTCGATAAACGCAACCTTCTCTGTTGTTGTTTTTCGTTGTTTCTGTTTCCAACTGAACAGAACAGAGAACAGCGCTAAATGTTTTCCTGTTTTCGTGCGTTTAATAAATTTATTTTACAGCTTAAACACTGAAACAAGACTGCAAACCTGACTCCGAAAATCTAATCGAAGTTCTGGCCATCATAAGCGGCAACATAGATGAACAGGTTAGTTTGGTGGACGTTGATATGTCTGACAAGGTGACCTCTTTTAATTGTAGCAATAACGTCAATGGTCAACGCGATGTCACTCGGTCCGATTATCGGTTTCGTGAGAAACAACTTGGCTTCCTTGTACTTTTTGAACGAATTGTAATCCATGTCTTGCATAATAAGGTCCTCCTTGACAAACTTTTCGGCGAATGGACTCGAATCAACGCTGAGCACATTGATGTCGAACCGATACGTGGTGTGTGGCTTCGCCTGGATGCCGGAAATTTGATAAATTTGAACCGGTGTCTCTTTACTGGCGTATGTCGAGATGTTGGACTTCATCGTCACGTAGCGAAACGAGATGCTACTGGGGACATCCGGATTTTTGGTACATGCACCGCCACCGGAATTGCAGTTGCCAGTTGTAAACTTATCGTGAACGCAAGTCCTGCAATTTAGTGAAGTGTTAGTGCTCGATACAGTCCGCTGAACTGTTACTCACCTTTCTGTTTCCTTTTTGATGTAGTTCTCTGGACACGTGACCTCGATACATCTATGACTGCCGAAAGTATTCACACAAATCTGATCTACGCCAGGACAAGCCGTTCTTCCGTAATCACACTCGTCATAATCTGTACAGTGAACACCAGTGATGTCTCGGGTCAAGTTGAAGCCATCGGGACACATGCACATGTAGCCACGCAGCTCTTCATCGAATACGCGTTTTCCATGACATTCCTCAGTATCCGGTGCAGGATGCTCGCAAGTATTGTTTTCGGTCAAGACCAGGTCGTTGGTGCACTTGCAAGTAAAGCTGCCATGTTTGTCGAAACAAGTTGCTTCCGGTGGACATGTGTTAAGATCAAGACACTCGTTGATGTTGTTGCACTGATGAGGATTGAATCGGTCACGTTCGAAGCCTGGCTTGCACTTGCATTCGTACGATCCGTGATTGTTGATGCAGGTAGAAGTTATCGCACTACATACTGGCATCGCTAGAGAACACTCGTCCATGTCCTGACAAACGCCGTCTTTCATCTCGAAGCCTCGTGCGCAGTCGCAGTGAAAGCTTCCGTGAGTATTGACACAGGTTTCATTGCTCTTGCAAGCGTCCTTATTGTCCTGACATTCATCAATGTCCACACAGCCTTGAAAGTATATATTGGGTCTCATTCCGTCCGGACAGTTGAATCTTGGCTCACAGATGTAACCGCCGACATTATTACGGCAAACTTCGTTCTTTGAACACGGATTAGTGAGGCACTCGTCGTCATCTTCACACGTCCCCAATATCTCGTCATAATGGAAACCGGAAGGACACTGAGGTGTATCGCAGCGGCCATTCACAGCTATCAAGCCCATGTCACACTGAATCGGCTCGCAAGTAAATGAACCATCATTGTAGACGCAGCGCTCATCCTCCCAGCAAGAATGCTCGCCACGTTCGCACTCGTCTATATCTACACAAGTTTTTGTCAGTTGGTCATATTCGATTCCGAGAGCACATTCATCAGCGGAAGGAACAAAGTCCTTGGCTGAACTCTCGAGCTCATCTCGGCGGCCATCTTCAAACTCATCCAAGTGATCACTCAGCTGGAAGGTATCTTCCGCTGTACTGGCTTCGGGTTTACTTGCTCTAGAACTTGTTTCCTGGTCACTTAGAACTTCACAGAATCAATTAGCTGACATTTCAATGATGTCAACTCTTACCTGTTTCACATTGACCTGTGGACATATTGAGAATCATGTCATCATTGCAGGACATAACGGAGACCAACTTGACGCACTCATGCGTTCCCTCGTAGTTGATACACTTTTCATTCCGCCCACATATTTCAGGAATCAAGCATTCGTCAACGTCAAGACATGAATGGCCATTTTTGGACAGTTCGTAGCCATGGCGACAAGTGCAATGGCTCTTTGAAGTGGAACACATGTGGTCACATTTCGAGCACACATCTTCGCCTTTAGGTTCCAACTGGCCACCGAGTTTCGATTCGCTCGAAACTGTACTGTTCAAGTAGTCCTCGCAACATCGCTGGTGGGCCATTTCGGGCAGCTTGGAGCCCACTTCGGCCGGACACTCGTCCAAGCTTCGTCCCTCTTCGCACTGCCTGCAGCAATCAAGCAGCATCTGTCCACCGGGAACGGGCTCGCCAGTGGGCTTCAAGGGAGGCCGGGCCGCGAAGCAGTGACCATGTCGGACGGCCAGCTCCTTGCCCTCGTCACAGTAGAGAGAAGTTTGCTTGATGACGCAACACCTCCAGAACGAGCGGGAACACCTTCGATCAAGTGGGCCCAGTTCATGATTTGGTTTGTACAAGTTCGAACATTCGATGTCCAGAGAGTCCTTCTTTAACCCCTCGGCACAACAGTTTTTGAGAAGTTGGCCGACTTTGAGACTCGTAGTCTTACCTGTGACTAGATTTACTAGCAAGTTGAAGAGGATAAAAATCACAGCTGTGTACTTCATAGTTTAGTCGTTCTGATTGCTGTTGCTTTTTAGTGAGAGGCTCAAGCAAGTACGACATTACGGCTTGATTCTGCAATTCGCTTCGCGTTCTTTGAATGTAACCATGTGTGTCTGATATTGCTTATCATTACTTAATTGCTGACTTCCTCATTGAGGAATAGCTGAGGTGGCAATTTCTGGTCATCATATTGGTTTTTAGTAGATTAAGTATCTCAGTAGTGACACTGACTCATTAGAACTGGACGACCGAACAAATAGAATAGTTTAGAGCAGCAGGCAGCGCCCTCTGTGATTTTATGACCGCAGTCTTTTCTGTTGTTTTTTTCGAATGTTTATTTTTCAGACTGAACGGAAAAGAAAACGAAGCTACATATATTCCTGTCATTCTAAATCTACTCGAAGTTCTGGCCATCGTAAGCGGAAACATAAATGAACAGGTTAGTTCGGTGGACGTTGATATGTTTGACACGATGACCTCGTTTCATTGTAGCAATTACGTCAATGGTCAACGCGATGTCACTCGGGCCAATTATCGGTTTCGTCAGAAACAAGATGGCTTCCTTGTACCTTGTGAACGAGTTTTGGTCCGTTTCTTGCATAATGAAATCTTCCTTGACCAACTGATCAGCAAGTGGGCTCGAATCAATATTAGTGATATTGATGGCAAACCGATAAGTGGTGCGTGGTTTTGCATGGATGCCGGGAAGGCTGTAAATTTGAAGCGGTGTCTCCTTACTGGCATGTGATGAGATGTTGGACTTCATGGTTACGTGACGGAAGGAAATACTACTGGGGACGTTGGCATTTTTGGTACAAGCGCCACCACCGGAAGTGCAGTTGCCCGTCGCAAACTTGTCGTGAACGCAAGCCCTGCAATTCGGTGAAGTGTTACTATTCGATAGTTTTACTGAACTCTTACTTACCGTTCTGTTTCTTTCTTAATGTAGTTCTCAGGACACGTGACCTCGATACATTTATGGCTGCCGAAAGTATTCACGCAAATGTGATCTTCGCCCGGACAAGCAATTTTTCCGTAGTCGCACTCGTCATAGTCTTCGCAGTAGACACCAGTGCTGTCTCGGGTCAAGTTGAAGCCATCGGGACATGTGCACGTGTATTTCTTCGATTGCTCATCTACTACGCGTTTTCCGTGACATTTCTCAGCTTCCGGTGCCGGAAGCTCGCATGTGTTGTTTTCAGTCAGAACCAAGTCGTCGGGACATATGCACGTGAAGCTCCCTTGACTATCGAAACAAGTTGCTTCCGGTGGACAGGTCGTCAAGTCAAGACACTCGTTGATGTTGTTGCACTGATTGGGATTACTCTGGTCACGTTCGAAGCCTGGCTTGCATTCGCATTCATACGATCCATGGTTGTTTATGCAGATAGGAGTTTCAGCACTACACACTGACTTCGCCAGAGAACACTCGTCCACGTCTTGACAAGCGCCATCTTGCCGCTCGAAGCCTTTGGCGCACTTGCAGCGGAAGCTGCCCACAGTGTTGACGCAGATTTCATTGGTTTGACAAGCTTGCTCGCTGTCCCGACACTCATCAATGTCCACACAGAATAGAAAATGCTGTCTCGTCCCAACTGGACAGTGAGACTTTGACTCGCAAATGTAACTTCCGGCATTACGACAAGCTTCGCTCGTTGAGCACGGATTTTTGAGGCACTCGTCGCTCTCGCAACTCTCCCATACCTCGTCATAGTGGGAACCGGAAGGACATTGAGGTGTTTCGCAGCCGCCATTGGAAGCTATCATACCTTCGTCGCAGTGAATTTGTTCGCAAGTATATGAACCATCGTTGTTGACACATTGCGTATTTTCCCAGCACACGTAGTCGCCATGTTCACACTCGTTCACGTCTACGCAAGTTTTGGCCAGCTGGTCATATTCGAAACCAACGCCACACTCGACGTCACCTACGGACGAACCGAAGTCCCAGGCAACCTCATCTTGGCGGCCATCTTCAAGCTCGTCCAAGTGATCACCGGTATGAAATTTCCTTCCGTGACACTGGCTTTGGATTCACTTGCTCTAGAGCTGGTTTCTGGATCGCTTACAACTTCACAGACATAATCAGCTGAAATTCCAAAAATGTCAACCCTTACCTGTCTCACATTGGCCGGTCAACACATTAAGAACCATTTCCGGGTCGCAGGCAACATGAGGCACCGACCTTGACGCACTCATATGTTCCGTCATAGTTGGCACACTCTTCGTCCCGCCCACAAATTTCGGGCACCAAGCATTCGTCAATGTCAAGACACGAATGTCTATCTTCGGCCAGTTCGTAGCCATCGCGGCAAGTGCAGTGGTCTTTCGAGGTCGCACATCCGTGTTGACACCCAGAGCACAAATCTGTGCCCTCGGGTTCAAAATGGCCACCTTTGGACTCTTCGCAACATTGCTTGATCGCCTTTCCGAACAGCGTGGGCCCGCCTTCTACCGGACACTCTGTCAAGTATCGCTCCCCTTCGCACAGCCTGCAGCAATCGTGTAGCATCTGTCCTCCGGGAACGGGCTCGCCAGTGGGCTTCAAGGGAGACCGGGCTGCGATGCAGTGACCATCTTGGACGGCCAGTTCCTTGCCCTTGTCACAGTAGAGAGAGGTTTGCTTGATGACGCAACAGTTCGAGAACGCTTGGGAACACTCCCGGTCCAGTGGGCCCAGTTCAGGATTTGATATGTACAAGTTCGAACATTCTATGTCTAGAGAGTCCTTCTTGAGCCCTTCGGCGCAACAGTTCTCGAGAAGTTGACTAACGTTCAGATTCGTACTCTTACTTTTAACCAAATTAACTAACAAGGTCAACAGGATCGAAATCGCAATTGTCAACTTCATATTTAATCGACTCTTATTGCTGTCGCTATTTAGTTGAAAGCTTAAGCAAGTGCGACTTGACGGAAGACGCATTGCTGCGACTCCCTTTACGCTCTCTAAATTAATCACATGTATTTGTCTTCGCTTTAGATTACTTAATTGCTGATTCCACCTTTTCGAGGACGACTTAAATGATAGTAGAATAAAAAAGAATAATGAGCAGCGCCCTCTCTGTTTTTACAACCGCAACGTTTTCTGTTGTTTTTTCAAACATTTATTTTCAAACTGGACTGAAACGAAAACGAAGCTACACAATTTTCCGCCGTGTAGTGTCTACTTGAAGTTCTGACCATCGTAAGCGGAAACATAGATGAACAGGTTAGTGCGATGGACGTTGATATGTCTGACAAGGTGACCTCTTTTAATTGTAGCAATGACGTCAATGGTCAACACGATGTCACTCGGTCCGATTATCGGTTTGGTCAGAAACAACTTAGCCTCCTTGTACTTCGTGTACGAATTGTAATCCATGTCCTGCATAATCAGGTCCTCCTTGACAAACTTGTCGGCGAATAGACTCGAATCAACACTGGTCACATTGATATCAAACCGATACGTGGTGTGTGGCTTTGGGTTGATGCCAGAAAGGTGGTAAATTTGAACCGGTGTCTCTTTACTGGCATATGTTGAAATGTTGGACTTTATGGTCACGAAGCGGAAAGAGATGCTACTGGGTTCATCCGGATGTTTGGTACATGCACCGCCACCGGAAGTGCAGTTGCCCGTTGAAAACTTGTCGTGAACGCAAGCCCTGTGACTCAGTGAAGTGTTATTGCTCAATACAATTTCCTAAACTGTTACTTACCTTTCTGTTTCCATTTTGATGTAGTTCTCTGGACACGTGACCTCGATACATTTATGGCTGCCGAAAGTATTCACACAGATCTGATCTTCGCCCGGACAAGCCGTCTTTCCGTAATCACACTCGTCATAATCTGTACAGTGAACACCAGTGATGTCTCGTGTCAAGTTGAAGCCATCGGGACAAGTGCACTTGTAACCCTTCAGTTCCTCATCAAATACCTTTTTTCCATGACATTCCTCAGTTTCCGGTGCAGGATGCTCACAAGTGTTGTTTTCGGTCAAGACCAGGTCGTTGGTGCACTTGCAAGTAAAGCTCCCTCGACTATCGAAACAAGTAGCTTCCGGTGGACACGTCGTCAAGTCGAGACACTCGTTGATGTTGTTACACTGATGAGGATTGAATCGGTCACGTTCGAAGCCGGGCTTGCACTTGCATTCGTACGATCCATGGTTGTTGAGGCAGATAGAAGTTATCGCACTACATACTGGCATCGCTAGAGAACACTCGTCCATGTCCTGACAAACGCCATCTTTCATCTCGAAGCCCCGTGCGCAGTCGCAGTGGAAGCTTCCGTGAGTATTGACACAGGTTTCATTGCTCTTGCAAGCGTCCTTATTGTCCTGACACTCATCAATGTCCACACAGCCTTGGAAGTATGTATTGGGTCTCATTCCGTCCGGACAGTTCTCCTTTGGCTCACAAATGTAACTTCCAACGTTATTACGGCAAACTTCATCTTTGGAACACGGATTAGAGAGACACTCGTCATCATCTTCGCACTTCTCCCATATCTCGTCGTAATGAGAGCCGACTGGACATTGGTTTGCTTCACACTGGCCATCGACCACCTTCATGCCCTTGTCGCATTGAATGGCTTCGCAAGTATACGAGCCATTGCTGTTGACGCAATACTCATTTTCCCAACACATGTAGTCTCCACGTTCGCACTCGTTGATGTCCACGCAAGCCTTGGTCAGCTTGTCCTGCTCGAAGCCGAACGGACATTCGACGTCATCTACGGAAGGAACAAAGTCCTTGGCATCGTCACTCTGTCTTGTCTCTTGGCGACCATCGTCACGTGTCTCGAAAGGTTTGTCGTCCAGGTTGTTTCGCTTGTCGAACCTATCATTGAAATGGGACGCATCTTCAGTCATGGCTTCCGGTTTAGCTGTCGAACGTTTGAAAGAAATTGGAAAACACTGATAAGATCGACATGTCCAAGAATTGAGTTCTCACCTTTCTCGCACTTGCTCGTCTTCGTGTTAAGAACCATTCCGTCACCGCAAGTGTCTTCAAGCGGAAGTGACAAGATACACTCATAGGTTCCGTGATAGTTGGCGCACTCTTCGCCCTGCTTGCAAATATTGGCCTCCAAGCATTCATCTACGTCGTGACACGAATGTCCATCTTCGGCCAGCTGGAAGCCATCGTGACAAGTGCAGTGTTCTCCGGAAGGCGAACATTCGTGTTGACAACGGGAGCACACATGCTCGCCTTCAAATTCAAAATGGCGGTCGTCTCGAGCTTCACTGGAATTTCCGCTGCTCAAGTGGTCGTGGCAGCAGTGGTGTAGCGCCTGCTCTGGCAGAGATTGGCCCGCTTCGGCCGGACATGGGTCCAGATTTCGTCCCTCGTGGCACAGCCTGCAGCATTCGGGCAACATCTCACCACCGGGCACGGGTTCGCCACTGGGCTTGAGGGCCGGTCGGGCCGCATTGCAGTGGCCATCTTGGACGGCCACAGTCTTGCCCTTGTCACAGTAGAGAGAAGCCTGCTTGTTGACGCAACACTTCCAGAACGCTTCGAAACACTTTCGATCCAAAGGTCCAAGTTCGGGGTTCGGCTTGTACGAGTTTGAACATTCAATGTTCAGATTGTCCTTCTTTGACCCATCGGCGCAACATTCTTGAAGTTGGTCAGCTTCCGATTTCGCAACCTGGCCGTAAACTAAATTAGTAAATAGCAAGTTGACCAAGATCACAGTTAGAACTGTGTACTTCATTTTGAACCCTTCACGACTGTGCGTCGCCATTCACTTCACAATTTAGGAGAGCAACTGGATCAAGCTTATTGCGACTTCGTCTCGCTCTCGTTTCCTGTGCAAAAAGGAATCTGGCAGTGCTCGTGATTGTGATTAACTAATTGCTGAGGCAATGCGACCAAGTCGCTGAGATGACACTTTTTCGGTCAACATTCTGCATGCCAGTTAATCCATGTCAGCAATTAGCAACTATTGGCGCGAAATTGATGTTTAAAGAGATACTGTAATTACGAAATCGGATTTAACTGCTTCTACAATTACGTTAATTAATCACCGAGGGACAGATCTATCAAGATAGCGATGACCTTGTTAGCTATCCTCAAGTTTTAATGAAATTCAAGATCTACGCTTTGTAATCAGGAAAAGGCCATTCTAATTATCATCTACTTATCCTGTCATCAGCTGAATCGGATTAAGTGAAGGTATTTTTTATCTTAGTCGAGGCCATAGCTTGCGGCCATTGCTGATTTTCATTTACGATCATAGTTGCACCGAAATATTAGAGAAATACTAATATTTATTTGCTAATCCTTAAGTATGTCCTGTCATCGAGAGTATATCTGTGATTGCGATCAACTAATTGCTGACCTAATGAGGAGATTGTTAAGCTGGCTGAATGGAATGCTTCAACAATCAAAAGCCGTTGCCGAAAATCCCAGAGCGGACCACTAATTTAATTAGCTTAACTACTCAGCGAATTGAACTAATTAGTGAATAAATTGCATGCAAAAAGAGAAAAAGTGGAATAAAATTAAAATGTTTGCCATATTTTTCAAAATATACAAACAAAGTTTCTTGAATATATTTTTCTTTCTAAAAACACTTTCTCATTTCGACTGAATTAGCATTCAGGAGAAGTTAATTGCGATGCAAACTTAGATTGTGTGCACTGTTCACCAATGCATCACTGATCAGCTACTTAAATCACGCTTCACTTGATCACCGTTAAGAGACAATTTAAGAAAAACTTGTCTTCCGTGATTTGTCACCACAAAAAAGCTAAAACTCGCAAAAATGGTGGAAATGCAATTTGTTTTAAATATAAATTGTTGATGTGTATTTGCTTTTATGTATATTTTTGGAAAACTTGATATGACAATAATATGAGACAATAAAAATTACGGTGCGCAAAAATGAGCCCGAATAGAGTGTGCGTGATGCGGCAACGATGTCGGCGCGACTTCGTGAGTCACGAAAATGGCTGCCACGCCTTTCGCGTCTTGTGAGAAGAAGTATATAAGGTTGATTGTTGTCACTGATCAAGTATCACTTTCACTTGATTCACTTTCTAAATCCACTTCTCACTTCAAGTATTTCACTTATCTCTACATTTCCCAGTTTCAACATGAACTTCCAAATCGTCTTGACCATCGCTGTCCTCGTGATCGCCGCCATGTTTGATTTGACCGAAGCCGGCAAGAAGACCATCATCATCAAGCGCCAGAACAAGTGCTGCAAGCCCAAGCCCAAGTGCTGCCACCACGAGGAACACCATCATGGCGGCTACGACTTCGGCGGCTTCGGTGGTTGGTAAATCCGGTTAGCCTGCTCCAGCGGGCAACCCTTGATCCGGTTCCGGAAACGCGTTCACTTGTCTCTGATCGTAAACTACAACTAGTCCTGTCGAACTTGTACATTGCCTTCGTCTATTTTTTCCTCATTTCCTCTTAATTGTTGACACAATTCCCTAAGTGTTCTCTTTAATCTGCACATTCGCTGTTCTTTTAACAAGGTTTCCGTCGACAATTTAACATCGAATCAGTCCGCCATTTTGTATCTATGGGTGGTCCCTGAGGTGACTTGTCCGGTGCTCTGGGTGTAATTCATGTTTTCGGGTGTGGGCGTGTCCATGTCCATATATATTGCGGAATGTTCATATAGATATATTTGATTTTAAAGGATACAATATTCTCCTATTAGATATAACGGTATAACGTCTTATATAACTTCTATGACAAATATGTGAATAGTTGGAATAATAAAAACTTCGATTACAAAAATTCGTCCCTTTTTCTCACTTGAAGGTGCATAAATATAAAATACTGTTACACAATTTGATAATTCTAATAGGGGTTGATTCGACTAAATCATTTCTAATTTGGTTCAGGTGCACGTGATTTTCTCCTTTCGTTCCCGTGATTATTAACCTAAAAAAGGCAACAAGTGACTGTTGATCTTTGTCTTGCACACACACATAGGTGGACACTCATGCGTGATAATTCGTGAGCCACGGAAGCCCAGGTCAGGGTAAAGCGTAGATTTGACTTGAATAGAATATATATGTGATTAATTTATGTGAACACCATGGAGATATTGCCAAGAAGCAATTAGCACTTCTTGATTGTCTTCTTAATTAAGGCCATTCGTTGTCGGTGGGCTTCAGTGGTGGACGAGTGCGACTTGATTCTGCTTAAATCCGTTAACTGGCTACCGAAGCCCGGAATGTAGATGTTATAGTTCTTCTCCAGAACCATCTTAACGTCCTTGACTTCGAGTGTAGAAGCACCTCTGTGTTTAGCTAATTTAGACGAGTTGATGACCAGGGTCTCGATGAACTCATCGGTCATCTCTAGAAGCATGTCTTCCACATCCTCGTCTAACTGTTCGGCAGGATCAATTTCATTTACTAATTGCTGGAGCCTATCCTTTCCTAGACTAGTTCCGGTTAGAGCTGGTCCGCTGTTCACTTCCGGTAGACGATAAAATTCGGGCCCATAGAAGGGACGCTGGTGCTGATGTTGCTTGGGTTGATTCTCTTGGTTGACTTGACTAACAATTGACTGATTTTCTCTTTGGTTAACTTGTACTGCAGATGGATTCTGAAGGTATTGCATCGCCGGCGCTGATTGCTGCTTACTGGTCTGACGAGCAACGTCATGCCCGTCTAGTTGGGTCGGACTAATCATTTGACGCAACGAAGGTTCACTGTAGACGTTGTAGTTAAGGCTGACTGGCTTAGCAGTGGGCGGTGGACGATTAGCAAAGTGCTGATTAGCGTGATTCTGGGTCATGCGAGGATTCAGTTGCTGGTGGTGGTTAACATGGGGCACCGGGCGCTGCATTTGACTCAGCTGACTGTTAATTGGGTTAAATTGCACTGGACTTGATTGCTGGTGAACCGGTGACTGGTGGGCAAGGTGTTGCTGTTGTTGCATTTGCAACTGTTGCTGCTGCTGATGATGGTAAGCTTGTGAATGCTGGTGATACTGTTGCTGATATTGGCTGTTCACTTGCTGGTGGCGCTGTTGCTGATGATGCTGTTGCTGTCCGGCCACCGGGTTGATTGGTTGCTGCGAGTACGGGCCCTGGTGGTACTGGCCGTATTGCTGCTGGTAGTGCTGTTGCTGCTGCTGATGGTGTCCAGCCTGAGGGGACATGGCTTGACCCCTGGCATACTGACCACCGGTGGCTAGATACGACGGCATCATACCGGGCCTCAGGTGGCCATTTCCGGTTTGCATCATTCCATTCCCGTTCACCGGGTAGTTGGCCGCCGACGGTTGCTGTTGGTGATGCATTTGACTCGAATTGTTGCCAAAGTGATGACTTGTCAGCGCCATTGCCGACGGCGGTCCCATTGCCAAGCGCGGTGACGGCGGTGTACCTCGGTAGCCGTTGCCGTCGGTGGGTGACGACACATCGGTCACGGTGGTCCCAGTGTTCGGTGACTGCTCATTAGGAAATGGACTGTAATTAGTGGACATTTAAAAACTGGACAACAGTTAGAGGGGGAAGAGAGAAGGAGAGAGGAAAAGAAAAGAGAGGCAAACAACAACAAGGCGAGCTCAGGCAAGCGAACAGCAATGGCAACAAGTCCGTCGCCGCTGGCAGAGCAATAAAAACACACTCGCTGTCAGGGACCGTTCCCTTAGTGCGATCCGTTTCCCGCTACAGCTGACTTGACGGCCTTCTCAGTTGGCACCTGGTCACCACTAAGATATAAGTATATCCCAGAGCAACTGTTCAAAGCTTGGCTGAAGGGTAGACCTTGGCCACGTGCCTAGTGAGGCCCGCTTTTCTCTGTGGCCGAGGCCCTCAAGGCTCCAGTGGCTGAAAAAACTGATGTGGCCATCTCTAGAAAGTTCAGTTGTTCACTCTTATCACAATTCGCTATCATCTACACTGGCAAGGAGAAAACTGAAGCTTACGGTAGAGATAGAGAGCCAGATAGGTGAGAAAGCGCTGAGCACTATTCCGTATCTGGAACATTCGCTAATTAGACAGGTAATTCGGGCCTCTCAATACCTGGTTATATCTTATATATGACTATCTGGCCTTGGTTTAACATTTATAGAAAAACTGTTTTATTCAACACATATCACAATGCTAATCAGACAGGTAATTTTTTCCCTTGGGCGCTGAGACCAATTATATTACTACTAAAGTAGCTCTTGTCAGCTGACTGGACTATATCTTTGTTGCTGAGAAAAAACAAGATACGTACGAAAACCGCTATCATGGGAATAAGTATCACAGAATTGAGGTATAGTGGAATGGCAGATATGAAACAGTGGTCATGAATGTGATGGTAAATGCCATATGTGTACATTGTAGAGAAAAAGCTGATCTCGATTACGTTCTCGGCAGTGAGACAGGTATCCTTGAGACGACGAGATATGAGCTTGTGATGGCGTAATATGGTCAACAAGTAGATTGGAGCATCCATGATGGCGAGCACGAGGATGATGATGCGCAAATATGGAAAACCATAGATGAGACAAACTGGAAAGTAGACGAGAGTCATGGCGTGGTGTACTGCGAGCGGAAATAGAAACTTGTTTCCGGCCAGATATGACACGAACACTTCAGTGGCAATGTAATATTGGAACATGCCCAAAAACTCATCCAGAAATAGGTCACATTGTCCAAGTCTTGGGCACACACCATGTTCAAAAGCGTCCGCTGTGTGGCGCCACTGTTGACTAAACTCTGCAACATGCGGAAGGCTGTGACAGAGCCGAAGACAACTATGAGCGACGAGTGCACGTCGGCCAGACCGTTGAGTTTAAGCGGAAACGGAAACGTCTTTGGCAAGACGAAGAACACAAAGGTGGCGTAGAGGGCGAAGATGGCCAAGATGACGTCAATGTGGGCCAAGAGGGCCTCTCGGAAGGTGACAATGTTGAAATTGGCCTCAGCATCGCTGACCCAGTAATATGACGTAATATTCATGATGAAAGCTACGCCGAGAACGTGTAAGCAGTGACTGCGGGACAAAACTCTGAATTTCTTTTTTATATCCAAGCTATGGGCACTCACGTGAAGGGGAAAGCATGTGGAATATCTATACAGGTACGAAAGGGTGTATGTTGAATAAGAAGGGAAGACCATTGACAGAGACTGGTTTGCCATCTTTCGCTTGAGGCTTGACTGTAATGCAGTGGAATTACTAGCTATATATATATTCGCTATCCCTCTAGGCCTTGAGCGTCAGGATATCTAGCGTAGCATATTCAGTGCTGACAAGGTCAAGACCCAGCACTGTTCGCCTCACTGAGGATATCATAGAAGTTTTTAGCTTCGGAATCGTCGAATCCGATTCCGGGTCTGAGTGACACAGCTATGGTTTGATTTGACGAGTGTGGAAATTTAATCATGTTGAAGATATGATAATATGTTCACTGTATCACACTGCTGATTGAAAGTCAGCACAATATAGCACAAGGTTTGAACTACGCCAGGGACCGTTTCCTTAGTGCGATCTCATTCATGGCTGATCAGCTGGTTGATTTTCGCTTGAACTCGGTCCTAGTTACTATGAAGCCGACGAAGAAGACAAAGCCGACTACGGACATACCGAGTAGGTTGTTGGTCAAGGCTGCCCCTGACAGGGAGCTGTACACCGGCAAGTCGCCCTTGCCATTGCTAAATCCAGTTAGAATAAGAGCAATTAGAACTAAGCTCACAATGGGACATTCTTACAGAACGTATTCGGCATTTTCCATCAAACCGGAAATGACGGCCGACACCGAGAGCGCCATGGTGGCCATTCCGTTGAAGGCGTGAACCGGAAGTGACAGTTTCCGTATACCGGCCGACGCGCCCGGAAATAGAAAGATGGCCAGACCAGCTGTGAACTGCAAGGTGAACAAACTGACACATAGCAAGCCCACCCAGCTGTGTATGGTATACGCATTGGGGTCGTTCTGGGCGTGGTGTATACTGAAGGCCACAAAGGTACCACAGCTGATGCAGACCAAGGCCAGACCATTCAAGATGGCGTGCACTCGCTTCAGGATGACCTTTCGCTCGTCTTGGAATACTCGGAAGGTCATGATTCCGTTTCCGGAAAGCACGATGAAGCCGGTGATCATGAACAGTGGGTGCCAGTTGAACCGAGTATCCGGATTCGACCAGCCAAAGCCGCCGGTGTACTTGATTGACCACACTAGGATTAATATGATGGAATTGACACCAAGGATCTGGGCCACGGCGTAAAGGCAGTACAAGAGCCGCCTTTGGTCACGTGACATGCCTCCGGTCTTGCGTGACTCTGGTTCGCCGACACTGTCGTCCATCACTATTCCTAGAATTATATGACGCAGTTGCATAACATTAACGTCAGTGTATCTCAGAACTTACTTTCAGTGTCATCACGTGCCATCTTGAAGAGAGTAGCAGGTATGCGTGAAACTGTGCCAATTAGCTGACAATTAGTGAACTGAGTTCTTTAATTCAGTTACACGTTTCGCGATTTGATAACCGCCTCAAAGCCTGATCTCGAGTTTCACAATAGTGTACACGTACCCGAGAACAGTATCTGAGCATGTGTGTGACATTTATCAGATAAGGGTCGTGACCTTGAATGGCTCACAGCTGAGCTCTGTAGCCGGCTAGAAAGCGGCTCGAGCAGGGAACCAACTGCCCATCCCTACTCAAACTCAAGGGCACCGAGTGTAGCCGCTGGCTTTCTTTAACCCATTAAGATACTGATACGTAGGAAAAGGTTCCGAGTTATTACCTTGAATGAGTTCGTTTCGAGAAACGTGACTCATCACTCCGGTCAGTGACAGTTCATTGACAGGTTGGGACGAGATACAAACTTAGTATGTCCACTATTTACTATGCCATGAAGTTTTCTGAGTATATCGATTTATTCAGCAGATTTCGAAGAAGTTTTCTAGCGAAAGACATCATTGCTCGTCATATGTAATCAACATGACCTTGGTATTTGTGATATGGAAGCTGTGGGCACACTGTCACGTGTAGTTGCACATTGTTGCTAGTATGACTAATTATAAATAACTCATATTTATATAGATACATAGAGGCCTGCATATTGTCCTGAGAAATAATGCGGCATAGTGTTGGGCAGGGTTAGAATTCCTTAGTTTCAGTCCAGTCGTGAGTTTTTTCGCCGACTTGTCTCTGGCTGTGTAATTTAGTCTTCCGAAATTCTGAGTTTAGTCTTGGTTTAGTCGACATATATGATTGAAATTTAGTCTTAGATTTTAGTCGATTATGCTTTTTCTATGTAGCGAGTTAGTTAGAAAAGACGAACTGTATTTCAATATCCTGACACAGCTATGTTGTATACAACTTACACTTTCGGAACATAGATGTCACTGATGTCAGCAGAAGCCAACTAGCATTCAGCCCAGTCGAGGCCCACTCACGCCCAGAGCTAGCTTGAATGAACAGAGGCCCAGACACGCCCACCAATGTAGTGAGCCTGTGTATTTCGAAGAGCAGTGCGCATGCGCAACTCTCGAGCGCAAGTGAAAGTCTCTCGAACTGTTCTGAAAGACTCAGTTTTCTGGCCAACCATTTCCTGTCTCGGTGTACCTTGGGTGTGAGGTGTGGGCATGTTAACCCAAGCCAAGATGGCCGACACGTGGCATGCGGTGGACAGTGAGTCAAATTGTGGCCCATGGCGTCCCAGTCACGGGCTGCCCCGGCTGCCCACTGGTCACAAGGGGCCCACTGGGCAGGCCAAGCGGTTGCACGTGAGCAACATTCCCTTCCGGTTCCGGGATCCCGACCTGAGGAAACTTTTCAGCGTGAGTAGCAATCAGCTGTTTACACAAACACAAACATTTGTGTTTGTCTCGCTAATGATCACGTGTCACGCTCGCTCACGCGTGCAGTTGCCGCGTGATGACACTTTGCGTACGATATAGCAATTCTATGGGGAATACGGGAGAGAGAGGAGAGAGAGCGAGGAAAGAGAGAGAGGAGACTAGTAAACAGAGGGAAGAGGAGAGGGAAGGGAGAGAGGAAGGGGGAGGGGAGAGGGGAAGGAAGAGCAACACATGAAATTCACATGGTGTAGTTTTAGGCGAACATAAAAGTAGAACATAAAGTAAATCCGAAAGTGATACTTTGGCTTTGCTGGCTCTGTAATGCTAGTGCATAATGCAATATAAACTCAAAGTTACACAGGAAGGAAAGAGGAGAAGAGGGAGCGAAAGGGGAAAGAGGGAAGGAGGAGAGACAGATCAAATTAGAAGGATCGAATTTACTCAGAATGCCGAAGAACGTAATACTTTTCAGGCATTGAAAAATTCCGCCGGAAGCTCGGAAATTTCCAGGAAGTTTTCTTCTTAAACTAATTCCATCTCAAAAAAGAGGAAGAGAGCGAGAGAGGAGAGGGAAGCTCGACGGTCTCCCTTCAGTCAACAGAGAGGCACAGTATGGCCAAGTTCGCTAGAATGTCCGTAAAAATGTACATTACGCCCTCGGTTCGATTAAGTTGCATATCTGGCAAGTAGAGCTATTCTGACAAAGTGAAGGTCCGTATATTCATATTAGATATGCATAAATTACATAGCAGCACGAGATATTGATGAAGTGAAAATACTTTGCCAGAGCGTCATCTCTACCCTCTGTCCCCTTCCTCTCTCCCCCTCTCTCCCTCTCTCGTTTGAATATCTCAGGCATACATGGCATTCAAGCTTCTATCAGCATGCATATTGAATCACTCATACATTGACTAACGTACAATGAGAGCCCTACATTCGAAAAAGGCGAACCAGATCGAGGGCTCCCTCTCCCTCTCTCCCTCTCCTCCCTCATGATTCGCGCAGTTTGGATGTCATGCATAATCAATTGCTTAATATTATATAAAGTCACAAATTGAAGGACCAACTCTCGTAATGCAAATATGTATAAATGTCTTCAAAGATTCAGAAATGGAACCGCGATAAGAGGAGATACAAGTTGTCAGAACCGTCTCTTCCTCTCTCCCTCTCCCTCTTTCCCCCTCGTGTCTCTTCTCTCTGTCTCTCAGGAGAGGGAGAGAGGTGAGAGAAAGAGAGATAAAAAAAGAAGTTTTGCATACCGATGAGACTCTCAGTATGTTGAGACGAGAAAGCAATCTAAAGTTTACTCTGTTTATCCTGAAACTAGTGATGGGCATCAGGCTAAGCGGTCCGAGCCCAAAAGTAGTCAGCTGGTCTTGCCCATAATTATTACCGAAATATTCTTATTATTCCTAAACAAAAGAGCTTATCATAGTTTCCGCAAATTAAGAAAGATTCCCAAGAGTCGGCCATGTTTGAAAACACAGTTCATCTCTGACTCAAAACCCATCTCTGAGCAGTAACAAAGTTTGTCCAATTCAATATGCGCGCCTTGTCACTGAATCCGAAATGCAAACTGACAAATCAAGTTCTAGAACAGTTCAAGATCTACTCGAGCATAATCGAGTTTACTTAATCAAATACAAATTGTTTCTTTGCAGCGGAAAAAAGGAAATAATAAGCAATTTCTTTATTTTTATCCATATTTCCAGTTGACGTCGAGTTGGAGCTTCCGGTTGATTTATTTTAATTAAATATACACTCTATATATATTTCTCTGCAGCCCTTCGGCGCCATCTTGGATATTGAAATCATCTTCAACGAAAAAGGATCCAAGGTAGGTATTCTCGAATTTCGCTCTGGACAGTTCTAGAACTTCTCGCTCGGAATGAAAAAGGCGGCATTTTGTTTCCCGAGAGTCATATTCGCCTCAAGATTGAAACCTCTGAAGCACGGAAAGCGCGAGAGGGAAGAGGGGGAGAGAGGAAGGGAAAGAGCAACGGAGGGAGAGAGGGAGGGAGAGAGACAAAAAGTATCAGGCTCACTCTTGAATGGACAACAAGAGTTCTATTTTTTCCAAGTTCGTAATGTTCAATGCTGCAAAAGCTCTATGGACCGGAAGTGTACAGAGACAAGAGCAGAGAGGAAGAGAGAAAGGAAGAGAGGGAGAGAGCAAGAGAGCCAGAGGCCATGTTTTGGAACATGGATGCCAATGATGAGCACCAGTTTACTGGCCGGAAGGCGTATATAAACTTCATAAAAATTACTCCATCTCTCTCTCTCTCTCTCTCTCTCTTCCCTTCTCTCTCCTCCTCTCCCTGCCCTTCCCCTCTCGCCGTGAAAAAGGGATTCGGATTTGTGACATTCACATCATCAAGTTCAGCGGATCGCGCTAAGCTCGAAATGGACGGTTCTATCATAGAGGGCCGCAAAATCGAAGTGAGTCCTCCTTGCTCTCTTGCCCTCTTTTCTCCTCTCCCTCTCCCTCTCCCTCTCTTCCCTTTGTCCCTGACGGCCATGTGCGCCATTTTGGGGCTCATTGTTGATGCTATCCCTTCTAAAGAATTACCGTCGGATTTACATGCGAAATGTTCGTGTTCTCAGAGAGCATCCTTCTCTGTTCTACTTGAAAGAGGAGAGCTGCGATAAGACGGTTACTCTCTCCCTCTCTTCCTCTCCTCTCCCTCTCCGTCTTGCTCTTCGCTTCCCCTCGCTCGCTCTTTCATTCTTTTCCTCTTTTTATCTCGCATTTTTTAAAGTAGAATAGATGCCTCTCCTTGAAACAGAGACATCAAGGAGGGAAGAGGGAGAGGGAGAGGGAGAGAGAGAAAAGAGCAAAGTAAAAGAATGCCACAGAGGAAGAGGGCGGAGAGGGAGAGGGAGAGAGGGAGAGAGAGATGGCCTAAATCTCTCTCAATTTACATCCACATCTAGTTGGATGTTTTTATGACACTCATGAGACTCCCTTTCGCTTTCCTCTTTTCCCTCTTCCTCCCCCTTTCCTCTTCGTCTCTCTTCATCTTCTATGACGTCTTTCGATATAGAACTTCTAGTTTCGAGCATTAGAACACTTCGAATGCACGTCTTTCATCTACAGCCTGAATAAATTGCAGCTCGCAAAGACTTGGAAGACTATTTTTGTCTCCTCGGCAGCTTAATTCAAGGAAAGAACTCACTTGAGCAACCAGCTGAAGATTTTCTCTCCCTTTTCCTCTCGCCCTCTCCCTCTATGCCTCCCTCTCTCCCTCTCGCTCTCCTTCGTGATCTCGTCTATCGGTCGGATGAATTTCACAAAGTCGACCAACTTTAGTTTCGCCGAATGGTTTCCTTGGCAACAACTTGTTAGCAAACAGCAAACAATAGCTAAGACATTGCATATTGTAGATCGCTTTGTTGACGACAATGAATAGAATGGAATAGATATTTATTGTAAGAGAGGGGAGAAGGGGGAGAGAGAGGGAGAAGGAAGGGAGAGGAGGTGAAACCGGAAGTCGATCACGAGCCGAGCGAAGCTTTAGGTCACGAATGCAGTTGACTGAGTACGTTTCAAGCTTCATTAGCATTCACGACAAGTTCGCTGATTATATTACTCCTTGAATCCTCTCCCTTGATCTCGTCCTCTCTTCCCCTCTCCTTCTCTCCTCTCCTCTCCTCCTCTCTCTCCCCCTTGCTTTCATTAACTATGCGCCAGCGTGTCGCACTTTCACCATTGACGTTGTTTTGGGTTGCTAAGCAAAAAAAAGAGGGAGAGGGATAGAGAGACTGGAAGGAAAGTAAAGGGAGGGAAAGAGGGAAGAGAGAGAGAGGGAGATAAGGGAGAGACAAGTATTGACAAGCTGACGAAATTGTCTACAGGTCAACAATGCCACAGTTCGATTACACACGAGGAAAGGAACACAATCAACAAAGACCACAATCGAAGGTAAGAGTTAATTTGGTTTGCGCTGCGCTCAGGTGCGCTTTGTTCCAAAGACTACACGGTGGACATCTTGTTTAACTACACCTTGTCCCGAAGTGCGTGTATTCCATCGATTAGCGGTCACGTGACTAGTCGGCATGTGCTCACAGCTGATAGTGTCAATTTAAATTATCATTTGGGCGATAATTGAAAGTGAAGCCACTGGAGACGCAACGTCGTTATCGTAAAATAGATCGTCGCCTCTTGTCGTGTTTCTATGTAGATTTTTACAGCCTTCTACTGGGCTCTCTCTCCCTCTCCTCTCTCCTCTCTCCCTCTTTTGAAAGGGCCGCCTTTTTCGCTTATCGCTTAACTACTGGCCAGGCTTTATGTGAAGCAAGATGGAACATAAAAAATCTAGTACTAAAGTGAATCTTTATTGCCTATCTCTGCCTCTCTCTCTCCCTCTTCTTATCTCTCCTCTCCCTCTCGCCTCTTTCCCCTCCACTGAATGTCAGCATCAATTGAACCGAGAGGAATGATGAGACGTAATGATAGCAGCTATCAGTTTGCACTATTAGAGCAACTTAATTGAGCAGCTTTAAAGGAATTAATTTCAGGTAATGACGTAAGGAGGAATATCAAATGTCTGACGAGAGGCGTCTCTCTCTCTCTCCCTCTCGTCGCTGAGAGAGAACAGATCGATAGGCATTACTTGTACCAAACAGTCGAGAGGGAAGAGGGAGAGAGGGAAGCCTCGTAATATTGGCCCAGTTTCCGGCATGTGAGCTGTAATTAGCATCTACAAAACGACAAGCCACTCAGTCAAGTCGACCGATTACGGTTCGACTTGTCAGCTTAGGACATTGCGAACACTCTCTCGAGTCCTCGGCGAACAGTTCAAAGTCGGCCAATGGCGGCAAAGTGTGCACGGTCATCATCAGCTGTTCCCCACATTAGGGACAACTTTATGGGCAGTCATTTGGACCCACCGCGCTCCCCGAAGAGTGCTGTGTCCCTAATAGCCTGGATCCAAATGTTGCCTCGGTGCGAAACGGCGAGTCTCGAGTTCATTAGTTCTGAGCCCCGTGTTTGGACCAAAGAGTGGACCTTTAGTGGCCATTTATCGCCCAGGGACTGGCATGCTAAACATTGTTCGAATGATAAATAGCTCCGAAGAGCGCCAGAGATAGTGAGCAGCGAGAGAGGGAAAGAGGAGAAAGGGAAGAGAGATAGTGAGAGAGGGAACGGGAGAGGAGAGAGAGAGCGAGTTGCGTAATGCCTTGAACATTTATCACCTCAAGTGAACTAGAACAGTTCTTCTCGAATTCGTACGCAAAGTCGAACCTTAGGCCTGCTGGAGTGTAATTAATGGGCTCTGTAACAAGTTTCGGTCAGAACAGTGCAATTAGGAGAGACTACGTTCTAACTGTTCTAAATGTACTAAATGTTCGAGCTGTACTACAATGTCCACAGAGGGGTTCGAGCATAGCTGAAAATGGTTCAAACTCGAAAGAACCACATGTATTCCCAAAGGTGCAAAAATTCTCTCGAGTTCTAATGCAATAAACCCTTTTCTTTCCCCCTCTCTCCCCTCTTTTTCCCCCTTTTTGGCCCACTTAGAAAAAAGCAACATGGCGCCCACTCGTCCAACGCCAACGCCACCGCCCACCTCTTCGCCCGTCATGGCGTGTCCCGATCTGGTTTCGGGCGACGACTTGACTTACATGTCAAACTTTGGCCCGTCGCCGCCATCTTTGATTAGGACATTACCGCCCTTTCCGCTCAGCCAGTAAGTGGTGAAATATTAGCATCATAATGTACTTCTCTGTCAGATGATATGTACTAGATATAGAAGCATACTTAGTCGACTTGATGACATTCTTGACACACATTCTCGAACATGTACACGTTCGAAGCGTAGGACTTTCGTCTCTTGTGTCCACAATGTCCTAAATATGCCATCGAACGTTCTAAATGGTGATGCGAGCTCAGTGATACTTTAAACTATATATATACATATATATATACTATATAC
This sequence comes from Halotydeus destructor, assembly GCA_022750525.1. Taxonomy (NCBI): domain Eukaryota; kingdom Metazoa; phylum Arthropoda; class Arachnida; order Trombidiformes; family Penthaleidae; genus Halotydeus; species Halotydeus destructor. The sequence goes on along the minus strand of JAIUWE010000090.1, from coordinate 102,741 downwards.
TATATATATATTTGACCCAGCAATGTGCACGTAGCTGCAGTTTTGAATAGGCTTCTCAATTTGGACCTTGTACATGTTGCGACTCGAAATGTCCTACTCTCGAGCCTTCGAGTGGCAAGAACTTTTCCGCAACTGGCGGCCATGTTTGTTCTGTGTTTCCGGCTACAATGTCCGACCGTGTTTGCCGAGTACATGTTGCCCAGAGTTGCCCAGTAATTGATAGCCAGGGTTCCAAATGTCCAAAGTCGAACTGGAGAGATGGAGAAGAGGAGAGGAGGAGAATGTATTGACAGGGAAGGGGAAGAGGGGGAGGAAGAGAGGAGAGAGAGAGAGGAAGAGAGGAGAGAGCGAACAAGGAAAGGGAAAGTAGAACGAGAGCTTGCAGATATATATCGTGTTCTAGTCGGTTCTAGAACTGACCTCAAGTGTCTTCCATTCTGCATGTCACTGAAGACGCTCCGAATTAGATTGCTCTATAGAGAGAGGGGGAGGGGAGAGGGGAAAGGGAGAGAGGAGCAGAGAGCAAAGCCAGTCCGTTGGAACTAGCAGCTAAAGAAAACAAGTCTCGTTATTGCTGCAGAACAATTGATGCCGTCGGCCATTGGAGCGCTAATGTTCAAACGAGTCAAGAACCGTTCTTAACATATCCTGATTGTGATCCATTGTTGACGGTAAGTAGCTGATGAGGGCACTATTTTGTCTCTCTCCTCTCCTCTCCTCTTCCCTCTCTTGCTCTCGGCGATAGATTGTTTTCGCTGAATATCGAAACTGTTCTATTTTCCTCTGTGAACAGCAAACGCTGCCGACATATCTGCCCATAATGTCTGGAAATTACTTACGTGAGTATTTGGCGTGACACGTCTCTCTCCCTCTCTCCCTCTCCCCTCTCCCTCCCTCTCACGCTCCTTTTCCATTTCGTCTCGCTGACCCCTTGACCTTTTCCATGTCTATTGCATAAATGTTGCAGCTCTGCGTTCGCCATTCGCTCTGCCGTTCATCACCGTAAATGGGTAGGTGTCATAGGCAACCGCCAGCTGCGTGACTAATCGTGACTAATCATGACCGATGGGTCACTTTGTTCTCTCCCCCTCCCTCCCTTCCTCTCTGTCCAACTAAAGGTTCGGCCATCACGTGCCCATGCCGTGTGAAATGCGCTCAACACTGGACACTGGCTACAAGGTAATGTCGCGCCACGTGTTGCACGCCATCTTGGAAAGCAATTTCACCCATTTGTCGCCCTCTCCCTCTCTCTCTCCTCTCTCCCTCTCCTTCCAGGTGCCTTTGACGAGAGGGGCCTTCCCGAGACATCGCTACACACCTTACTAGTCACGGAAAAATGCCTCAACAGCTGTTTACACACAAGAAAAACGCTTCTCGCTATATCACTAAATTATATGCCAATGTTTACGTCACGTACCTGTTACCTTTCGCTCTCCTCCTCCCTCTCCCCTTCCTCTCGCTCGCCTCTGTTCGACTCTGTTGAAAGTCAACATGATTACTATCAAAGAATACGTGTATATCAAAAAAACAAAATGGCCTCCGGCGACAGTCGGGGTCCTAATTGAGCAAACATATTTACAAAGTTCGCTAAGGGACAAAAAAGAGAGATACAAAGTACTCTTTGTTGAAATGAAATTGTTGCAGATATAAAAGAAACGAATTGCATTTTGTATGTATTTGATTTTGTTTCCTCTTCGCTCTCTCTCTCTCTCTCTCTCTCTCTCCTTCTCTTTGTCAGCTGTGAGAAACGACAAAAGCAAATTGTCTATTCGCACATGGTCCCCGGGGGTCGAGATTGAACAGTTCTAGAACGTGTTTGCTGTCACCTTGTTCTCTCTCTCCCTCTCTCTCCCTCTCTCTCCTCCCTTTCCCTCTCCCTCTCTGTGTGTAGATGAATGACGACGTCTATATTGCATTCCGCTTGACTCGAGCTTCGAAATGTACAAAAAAGTAGTCGACATAGAACAGTTCTATAAGTTACTTCATTCCTTTCCCCTTTCGCCCTCTCTCTCCCTCTTTCTCCTTCTCTCTCTCCCTCTCTCTCTCTCTCTCTTCCGCAAACATGTTGAGCTGTACATGACTTAGATCAAAGTTCTACTTTTGTCACCTAATCAGGTTTCCATTGATTGAGTTTCCCAACCAACCGGAAGTAGGACTTGACGAAAAACCAACACGAAACCGGAAATGGAATTTCAGTTCCAGAAAACAGGATCTGATCGAGTAGACTTTTTTTCGGCGAAACAGGAATAGAAGTTGACAGGTCGCTAAAAAATTCCATTTTCAAGTATAAAAAAAGGATGCGCAAAAAATCAATGTATGACACGAAGGGCTCGAAAGGTACAAGTTCGAAAAGGTTGCGAACACAACTGGACATTCCCTTGTCAAGTAAACAAGTGCACTTTCATATTATAATACTGTCGAGTAGAGTTCTAGAACTTTTCCAGTGTCACTGGATGTTTCGAAGTGAGTTGCTTTTCCCTCTCGTGATACAGTAAGACCAGATAGATGGACGAGATATTGTCTATTGCTGTTAGCTTCAATAGGCTATTTTATCCGCGGCTCTCCTCTCTTCCCTTCTCTCTCCCTCTCCCCTCTTCCCTTTCTCTCTCTTCGAATCGAAACTTTGCTAGGTAGTCTCTGGCGTGCGAAGTTGTGGAGCGCTGAGGGAGATACAGAGCGACAGACAGAGCGAGAGGGAGAGGGAAAGGGAGAGAGAGGAAGTGAGAGCGACAGAGAGCGAGAGGGAAGAGGAAGGGGAGAGAGCGAGCACTTTAGTTCATGATGGCCGAAAGTGCTCTGGTTCCAATTATGAAAATGGCCAAAACTGACCAGTGACAGATTTTCGCCATCTTTCTTTTTCCACAATCTCTGGACTGCTCTCCGAGGAGTAAGGCTTCAGTTAATGTTCTCCTCCTCCCCCTTCTCCTCTTTCTCTCTCCTCTTTCCCTCTCGCTTCTCCAAGTCCAGCATTTCCGGTTTTCTTTCCAGAGCCCTTCCGGTCACCAGGCGCTCAGTCGGCTCAACATAGTTAGGCTGAAATTAGAAGTGACACTGTCCGGACTATGACGTGTCACTCGAATCCTGTTGCTGAACAATCGGTTCTAATGAGTGCTTGCTCTCCCCTCTCTCCCTCTCTCTCCCGCTCTCCTCTTTTTGGAACTCATTGTGATCATTTCCGGTCTCAGCTGTAGGTGTCCATCGAGTTCTGAAAAAGCAGGTCGACAGTGTCCTAATGAATCCAAGAGCCGTAAAGCCTTGAAGGAGAGAGAGGAAGAGGGAGAGGGAAAGAGGGGAGACGAAGGAGGGGAGGGAGAGCAGAAAAGAGGGCCAGCGAAGAAAACAATGTAATTGTCCTTTTGAACCATTAGTTCGCGGATAGTTCTGAAAGTTCGAAAGGGCGTTTAGAAGCTGACAAACTGCCAGAGAGGGGAGAGAGCGAGAGCGAGAGGGAGAGAGGAAGGCCAAGTTGGTCGCTCTCTCTCTCTCCCTCTCCGCTCTCCCAAGCTCTCTTAATTAACTAAGTCATTACTTTTCTTCTCTCAGAGCTCAAGGAATATAAACGACGACAAGGCAAAGGTTTCACTAGAAAAAGAAGCTTACAAACTTTGTTAAGTATCATGTTTCGCTCGAAAATGTTCTTCAAAATCGAGTCCTGTTCTCACTTCAAAGACGAAAAGCCGACTTTTCGTGAAACATTCGCTTTCAGAACCGAAAGAGTTGCAAAACTTTGCGGTTTCTTCTTTGCGTCACAAACCAAACTGAGGAGACGGTCCCTGAGAAGATTCATGTCATCGGCCATGTTTTCACAGCGTGTGCCATCTGAATGTTATATCCAGTGCTTCCTCTCTCCTCTCTCGACCGGAAGGGGACCGTTTCCTTGTGCAATGTACAAATAATCCCTCGGATATTACTTGCATCACAGCTGGTCGGCTCATCAATCAAGTGAATCTGTCGAACTTGGACACTTATCGCTTACAACTGATACCTACGCGCAGAGATTATGGGTGATAAGAGCATGTCTCTGACACTTTGCTGCTCGCACTACTGAGACGGTCCCTTGGTGTTGATTGGGGGCTTGAAATGTGGTCGATGAGTGGGACACAAATTCGGCGAATTAGTCTTCCATGAGTGGGCTAGAATGTCTGACGTATCAGATATCATGTCGTCATCTTTCTTGCCACTAAGGGGAAGCCATTAAAGTCTAAAATTCCTTAAGGGACCGTCTCTAATTTTCGGAATGACGTCCAGAGTTGGAATTGAATCAATGCTAAGGGAATGAGAGGTAATGAATGCTGTATAAAATTCCAATTGAATGTTCATTGAACAAAATCAATGGCTCATCTCGGGAGGAAAACATCTGTGCTCTCTCTCCTCTCCCTCTCTTCCCTCTCGCTCTCGTGTCGGAATCGAATTGAGTCGGAATAATGTGCTCTCTTTTCTAAGCCACTGGCTTTGCTCATAGAAAAAAAAGAACTCGACATGAGGCCATCAGCGAAAGAACTGTTCTGAAGCTCGGGCCACGTTGACACTGAAATATACAAGAACATGGCTTGCAATAATTTTCTATAGGAAAGAGAGAGAGAGCGGAAAGGGCGAGAGGGAGAGAGGAGAGAGAAAAGACCATTAAAGCTTTTCCTTTCAGTTCTATTTGCTCAATGCTCAAATCGAATTGAATAGAACTAAGAACACGAAGCCATTTCGTCGAACTTGTCGGGCTTGACACCTAACAAGTCAAGAAGGCCATTGTCTCGTGAACCAATTTGTTTGCTCGTAGCTCAGAACTTCTCCGGCAAGTTGTTCGAACTGTTAGAACAGTTAGCTGGAAAGTGTCCTAAAGCAAATATGCAAACAAGAGAAAGCTTTGAGCAAACAGTGTCTGAGCCGCCATCTTGTAAGTGCCGTTAATGAGTCGACAAACTTGACGTGATGAGCTCAACGTTCTGAGCTGCCGACTGAGATGTCAGCCAATGGCTTCTTGTCTTGGACTGAAATACGTAATATTTCCTTCGCGTAGAATGAATGCTGCGTATAATGAGATGACAGGCATTGAAATATATAGTACTAAACATGTCATCAGTGAAAACTGGTAGTAGGAGTATAATTTCCGAAAAAAAAACAGTTTCTGTTGCTTGCAGTGCCATCTATCGGGAAGAAGAGAAAGTAATTAATTGCAATGTTTCTTCCTATGTGAGCAATTCTGAAAGCGTGAAATATGGTTACTGCTACTCTATTGTTGTGGATGACATTGCAGTTATGACGGTGACCACGAAGGGCAGCACTTGGCTCGCGAACGTGAGCGCCATTGAACTGTCAATGCTGAACAACGAGTAGGACCGGGCCGGTTCCGGGTCCAGTGTGCTGACCATCCGGTGAAGAAGCTTCCGGGTCTGCTTTTCAGCCCTTGTTTCCTTGGGTTTCTCGTGCGACGTGACCAGCAAGATGCTCTTAGCTGCTCGTTTCAGCCTGTAGGTGGCGCCACCTGCCGCCAAGCAGAGCCGGAGACCCCAGAGATGGACGAAGGCCATGGAAGGCACGATGCCACCGAAGAGCAGGGTCTTGGAAATCTTGGAGCCGGTGACGATGATGAAGCTTACGCCAGTCAGGTCGGTCATGAACAAGGCTGCCGCCGAACAAAATGGCGTCAGGGACATGAGCTCGTTCATCCTTTCCTTGGCCTCAATGTGGTCAGAATATAGTTTCATGATATACTGATAAGACCTTCGATGTCTCTTGGACTCATCTTCCAGTATACCTTTGCACAGCGATGACATGAGCTGACAATGGTACGCCAAGACTGCACTGAAGTGAGTATAGAGCTGCATGTATGTGCACATTAGGAGTGCGCAATACCAGATTGGCAGGAATAGCGCTGTATCGAAGATGTAATCGTACTCAGTATTGGGAAAATTAGTTACCAGCCTCCAAAAATCGACCATTGGAACGAAGAATGTTGCAATCAGCTTGAGACACATCAAGAAGCCCGAGGCTATGACTACAATGGACTCCATCTTGGTATCGAGAGCACTCAATTTCTTACATATCGTCGGCCCAAGACTGGAGGACAGCTGGTCAGCCAGCTTGAACATGTGAAAGCTGTGGCGTCTGTAGAAATAATACTGAACTATGGCGGCGAGAAGAATGCTGACTGCCGTATATTGGATTAGGTTGTCCGGATGCAAGCAGATATGTGTCACCCAAAAAGCCGCCACTGATGTGAATATTAGACTGTGAACCAATATTACAACACGATTCAGTCTTATCAACGATATCACTTTCGGAGTTAATGAAAACACCCCTCGCATCGTACCAGTCATGTCGGCCTACTTTCGAGCAATGACTCACCAACGATATGCACGGGTTTTGAATAGTCGTGTTATGCGACTCGTATGTCTCAAGGGTCACCTATATCTACCCGACAATAGCTTATATGGATTCTCAGACAAGTTGGTGACAAACTCGAAAGTGTCATTACAGAGCCGAAGCACGAAAGGAATGGCTGGAGTTTGAGTGTCATGGAGATATTTCACCGTTCGATCGCTTTCACAGGTATGTTGCAATACCTTTTTTCTATCACGTTCTTGTTGTAACCGAAATTTCGTTCGCAAATACTCAATTCGTCAAATGTTTTTAGAAGTATTTCAATTTTGCTAGGATCCGGAAGTGAATTATTTTGAGCGTGCTTTTCACTGCTAGCAAAAACATAAGTGTTTTAGTAACAGTTTATCTCGGTTGCCTAAGTGATCGCTACAGCTACGCCACCTAGTGGGCTCCCAGTAGCTTGCTCATCATCCTTTCTACCACAATCCGTAAGACAATCAAAGTTACTAGACTAGTTGTTATTCTCTGCTACATAGAGCGACGACATGCCAGTCATGATCATGGCGGTGAACGGCAAGACTTGACCTAAGAACGCGAGCGCCATCTGGCTGTCGACCGTGAATAGTGAGTAGACTCGAGCCGGTTCCGGTTCTTCGGCTTGAACGATTCCATGTAGCCACCTGCGCATGCGCCGGTCTCCTTTTGTCTCATGCGGCGTTGCTTGTGACGTAACCAACAAGATACCTTTGGCTGCTTTCTTCAAGGTCTCGCTAGCTCGCCCTGCAGCCATGCAGAGATTGATGGCTCCAATATGGCCACCAATGAAAACTGGTAGTATTCCAAGAAAAATGAATATCTTTGAAATCTTGGAGCCAGCGACAATCAGGTAGCTGGCGCCTGTGAGGTCACCAATGAAGAGACATATTGTGAGACAAAATGGCGTCAAAGCCATGTGCTGGTTCATTTCACTCTTCACACTGACATGATGTGTGTAGTTTCGCATCATGTAGGTGTAAAACTTTCTGTGTTTCAGCGTTTCGTCGTTATGTACATTTTCACAGCGAGATAACATAAGCTGACTGTGATGCTCAAGTAAAACATTGAAGTGCTTGTAAAACTGCAAATATAGGTTATTCGAGAAGACGGTGTACAAGCCTATTGCAAACAGAAAGGGATCCAAGATGTTGTCATACTTAGTATCTGGAAAACGTGTCACAAGATCCCAAAACTCAGAGCTGACAATGAAACAGCTGAGCAAGACCTTTGCAAACATCAAAGTAATAGTTATGGTAAGCAAGGAATAGCTCACTTTTCTATCAGAGGTTCGCAGCGCACTGATGGTCACCGGGTCAAGGGTCGCCGAGAGCTGGGCTGCCAATTTGAACATGGCGCCGTCGTGAGCGATGTAGTAAAAGTATTGCACGATGGCGGCAAACGTGAAGACTAGAGAAGCATAAGTAGGTAGAAAAGTGGGCTCAAATACCGAACTGGCAATCAAGATGGCGATCAGAGACGTGTAAACAACGAAATGGAGCCCAATCATGGTACGATTGTAACGCAGGGCTGCCATGATTGTTGGTGTAGCCGAGAACGAGCTCAGTAAATGTCTGGCCATGTTCACTTGTTGGATTGTACGGTCGAAGTGTCAAGCTATGAGTAGACGCCATTGAGATGTTCTGGAAACAGGCATTTTGAAAGTGAAAAATGAACCGGGTTCGAAAATATTTCACTTGACTCATTTTCTTGTCAAATTTTCGAGACATGAGTTCGTGAGCTTCACGTATGTTGAAAATTGAGAAATAGACTCCATGGTTATTTTTCACCATTGAGATGGGACAAGATGACAACTGGATTGCATCTATTTTCTCTACAGGGCGTCATGGTTCGACTAATGCTAGTCCTGGCGAAGGTGATGTGTAATCTTTCTGGAAATATTATCAATGCTTCAAATGTACTGCCGCGACGTAGAGCCAGCTCAACCCTGTGTCGCATCAGGATAGAAGTTGAAGAAAATTTAAGTAAATCCTGTGAGTATGTATGGGAATCGACTCCATGATGTATGCGACTACGTGTATCTGTGCAATAAAAGTAAATGAGAAAGATAGAAAAAAAAGCAAAAAGAGAGAAATCTTAAACATATTTGGACATTTAATGCTTCGAACACTGATATTTGCTTAGTGTTCTTTTCCGTTTAATATCGGCTGTGATTCTGTTTGATCAGTTTGAAGGTTTTCTTTAATTTGTTCTGTAAACACATCGCTTAAACCTCAGATCTCATCAGACCTTGTTAGAAGGCGTATAGCCTCTGCTTGAGCGATGATTTCGGCTTTTTTATCTGCGAGTTTCTCCTCGATTGCTTTGTTCTTTTGCGGGAGGTGCTGGCTGACGTTGTTTTTACGTGCATGCTATTGCCGTGTTGCTTGAAAACAGAGAGCGAGGGAGTTAATTTTTGAAATGAAAATTTTTTCAAACTCACTCCAGCCAGAGATGGGAGGCTCTAGGTGGACTGCGAAAGGTTGTCCAAGTTTAGCAAAAGACCTGGAAGACAGCAAAGAGACACGACATGTAGTATTGACGAATTAAGACTTGTTTATTGTCACACAGCAAATGAATAGTTGATTCAGTTGTTAACTCGACGAGTGTCAAAAGGAAACTGATGATATCTGGCACTTTTATCTGTTTATAGGCAAGGCTAAAACCAATACAGGGCACTCATGTTTTTTGTTGACATCTTTGCGAGAGAATTCTTTCATCTCTTCCAGACCATCAATCATTTCTACTGAGTCTTTGATGTACAAGAATACATTTTTGTAGGTGTGTTAGCGTTATCTCAACATTGAGCACAGTAGGCGGTAGCTTACGTTTGTGCTGCTAAGATAGAAAACTTATCTCCTCAGCACACGGCTTCCGCTCTGTCACGAAGTTTTCTACAGATCAATATACCGATATGGTTCTCGGACATTTTTTCTCCCACGCTTATTCGACTTCAATTCTTTTATCCATTTGAAAATCCCACTGGCCCTGCTAACAAACCTGTAACAATCATTGCTGTGGATGGTTAAACCTGTGCCAGAAAGGCACCATCTGGCTGTCAACCATAAACAGTTTTCATTCTGTTTGTTCAATAAAACGTAAATTTTATTCTTTGAGAGGACGGGCCGGGTATAAGGCATGGTGTGTTTGACCTAGAGAGATACTCTAGTTTAACGGAGAGCATGGCAGCGCTTGTTTGTCTTCTTGTGATTCTGAAGGTGGCAACTGCTCCTGGCTCCTTGATGGCGGAGGGTCATGCTGTCGAAACCGGTTGGTGAAATCAGCGATGCGCCCGGGGTTCATTTAGAAGACGCGCTTCCAACTCGGCTAGACGTACCTGTTCCGTTATGAGATGCTGAGGGCGCAGTTGCTGCCTGTCGCTTGCGATTCGCTGCCTCAGAGCATTTTGAATGTCCATCCCGGGAGCCCGTAATGGAACTTCGGAACCCTGCTTGAGGGGCAAATAACAAGCAGTTCTCTCCAGCCCATTTTGATAGCATTCCAGCTGCCAGTCCCGTCAAATATACCTGTCGGCTGATGAGACGCCGTTCGTTGCACTAGCTGAGAAGACGTTCTCTTGGTGTTCGAAGATGTCTCTGTCACTGAACAATGGTCTATGGTCTGGTCTGTTGAAGATGACTCATTGTCCTTTTGCGGTTGTTCCTGTAGTTAGCTCGCCATTTCGTCGCTCGAAGTTTTAGGCCTTTTGGAGGGCTTTAATCAAGCCGTCTCGGTCTGATTGACGTCTTGTAGGCTTTCTTCATCAGATTCAAAACATTTCCCACACTAGTGATCTCAATATTTTCAAGCAGCTGCAGCTTTTCTTCTCGGTTCCTATTCGGTTCACTGACGATTGCAACGACTGGTGGACGGCGGCGCGCCCTGGCGGCGCAACGTTGCTATGTGAGCCGTTCCTTCGGTCACACACAACCGTTGGAACACGATTCAAATTCGGTGTTTGGCTCGAACTGGTTCCAGGAACCACTCATCGTGCTGGTGGCAGCACTTCGAGGATGGCTTTCGATATGGTGGACCATATGCTGAAGAAAAGAATTTTCTGGACTACAGGTAAGACAGTACAATATGTGAGTTACCGGCGGAGCATGGTGTGCTTGCACGTGTTTCACGAGACTAGTTTGACCACTGTTCCCACACACACAATCAGCACGTTTTTAGTCTTCAGGAAGAGGCACAGGATACCCTTATCGGCGGCCGAAACATGGCTGGACACAAAGGCCCAGTAGATCCGGTTAAATCACCTTAAATTGAAGGAGAGTAAAACAGCTCAACCGTGCGGTAGTTTAGGTTAAATGTCTTCAAAACAGCGCCACCTAGTGAAGTCAAGTCAGTCGATCAGTAACTAGCTTGTATGCCATGAGATGAAGCTTATATTTCCCTTTTCGCAAAAACGTTATTACTGAAGCTGCGTAGCTTGGAACCTGGGCTAGATTAGATCATTTAATTCTCTACTCAGTTAGCATTTTAGGGATTACTTGACAAATCCTCACGATTGCTATATCGTTTGACGTCGTATTTTGAACCTGCGAGTTTATTTCAACCATAGCATGAGATTTTTTTCGACGATCGAAAATTTCACTTCAAACAAGATGGCTGACTCAATCTGCTAGCTGTGTGAAAAGAACAGTGAAGCTGACTACAGCTGATGTCATTTTCAAGATGGCGCCACGGTCTATCATGAACATTGACCAAACGGTAAGGTGGAGTTTGCACGAGTCGCCCATTCTCTCAACGAGTTTTCGCATTTCATGCGATTCGGTTCCATTCAACTTCCCTGCGAGCCTGTAATATAGCTGTATTGCGCGGTTGTCAGCATAGTCTACGTGCAGTATGATTGAAACCACGACTAGAAGGTCTGTAGCCGTTGAGAAGCCATGGAGAAGAATGGGTCTGTCTACTTGCATATTTCGTCTTATGAATGAGTCTGTGCATGTCAAGCACCCGAAGAATAGTTTCGAGAAGCAAAAGAAAGGATAGAACGACATGGTCCTGTCGAAGAGAAGCTTCAGTGTCTTGAACTGACGTATCTTGAGCTGTAGATAGTCTTCCGGAATCGTTGCTTCGATGCAACGAACCATGAGCTCTTCCTGCGCTTTTCTAAGGTTGAAAAGGATGCAGTGATACAGTGATATGGTGACAATATGAAATGGAGCTTTGTATATAACTTTCAGAATCAAGAGCATAAGGGCGACGTTGCCACTATCGTTGCTCTTGCCTTGTAATCGGTTGTGACTCATCGTCTTGACCACTAGTCCCATCTCTAGTGCGCCTTTGACGATAGCGAAAGCTAGTAGAAATTTCGCATACCTTTCGGTTCTCAGTGTAGCGCTTCGGGACACGAAGTATCTTATCTGGTTCAGCAAGTATCTGGAACTCGGTTTCATGGCCATATAATATAAAATGGCCACCAAAACCTGCACGTGATTGGCCACGTAGATGAATCTTGGGTACTCTAGGCCCTTGATGGAGCCTGTAGAGCGATTCTCCAGCACTGATAATCAAACACGTGACAGCCAAGATGGCGGCCAACTTTCCCAGGATTCGTTGGGAGTTTGTACGACTGTACAGTCTCATACCATACAAGGAAAGCCAAGCTTCCATAACTCGAAAGCCGTCAATCGACGCCATGTCTATCTGACTAGCAACTGGGCAACAATCCAACCACGACGCTGTCTAGCCCGCTGATCTAGATTGCATTCACAAACTATTTCAATCGATAGTCATTTTACTTTGCGTTGTTACATTTGGTGTATTTGACAAGAAAATTGACATCGTTCATGTTTCTAAAATATATTATATTTCTTCGATCAATGATACGATATAGACTACATTAGGCCCGACCTCTAGTGGCAGCACTTTATAAAGCCAGTGACGACATGCTAGTTACAACCATTACAGTAAACGGCACAACTTGAGCCATGAAGCCGAGCGCTACTTGAGTATCAACAGTGAAGAGCGAGTAGATCCGAGCCGGTTCCGGTTCCAAGCCTCCCACTTTCTGATGAAGCAGCCTGCGCAAGCGCCGTTCTCCGTTAGTCTCACGAGAGGTCTCCTGGGACGTCAATAACAGCAAGGTCTTAGCTGCGCATTTGAGCTTTTCAGTGGCGCCACCTGCCTTCAGGCAGAGATAATAAGCCATACAGTGACCGCCGAGTGTGGAGGGAAAGATGGTGAGCAAGATGAACTCTTTGGACAACTTGGATCCAGCGACTATGAGGTAGCTAAGTCCAGTTAAATCACTGACGAACAGAGATGTCATGAAACACAATGGCGTCAAGCCGAGCAGTGAATTCATGTCGTATTTCAGTTGAATGTGATCGGCGTAGTGTTTCATCATACTCTTGTAGAACCGAACCGTCAAAGAAGACGGTTCTCTTTGCGCATTGTCACACAGCGATATCATGAATTGACAATGATAGCCAAGCATAACGTTCAAGTGAGTATAAAACAGAACGAGAACGAGGGATAGAACAATTAGATATTGAGTTATGACGAGCAGACCTGTATCAAGTATGTAATCGTACTGCGTTTTCGGATAACTAGTAGCTAAATCCCAGAACTCTGTTGATGGCAAGATAGTGGTCGTTGCTATCTTGAGAGTGATTATGGTAGCGAACCCAACTACCATTGGTAACGTGAACCTGCGGTCTGCAGCTTGCAACCTCTCGATGGTCATTGAGTTCAGACTTGAGGACAACTGGTCAGCGAGCTTGACCATACGGCCGCCATTTCGGTTGTGTGTCCAGTATAAGATGTTCGAACTGACAATGAAAGCAGTCGTGGTATAGGTTGGCAAGTGATCTGGCTTGAGGCAGATACTCGTGACGTAGATGGCTGTCGCCAAGATGTAGAGCAATGCGTGTATACTTCGTATAACACGACTAAGTTTCATGGCCGCCATTACTTTGGTAGCTGTTGAGAATGCACTTTTCGCGATATAACCCATTTCGAATTGAGTAAACGGCCGTACTGAGTGTCACTGGATACTTACATAGCCGTTGCTTGCCATACAGAACAACGAAATTGATCTGAGAATACCAATTATTTTCATTTTCTGACGCCTTGGTCGGTGACACTTGAAAAACGTGCATTATTCAACACTGACAGTTGACCAAACTTAAGCTTTGTGCTGTCAATTTGGTACGGAATATTACAAGCTATGCTTTCTACAAGATGTAAGTTTTCTTTTTCTATGAAACTACCAACGATTAAAAGCGAAGACCTGCGTGCAGCAATAAATGAGCGTATGTCGTGTTTCGAAAACGCTCGATCTACACTGTAATTCAACTGCGCCATCGCACTGCATATTTAAAAGTTGAGTTCAATTGTGGCAACTGTTTATACAGTTAGTGACGTAATACTAGTGACGACCATTACAGTAAACGGGACTACTTGAGCTATGAAACCGAGCATGGTTTGAGTATCAATGATAAAGAGAGAGTAGACTCGAGCCGGTTCCGGTTCCAGGCCTTCCACTTTCTGATGAAGCAACTTACGCATGCGCCTTTCTCCTTTAGTTTCTCGAGCTGTTTCCTGTGACGTCATGACCAATATAGCTTTGGCTGTAGATCGGAGATTTTTCGTGGCGCCACCTGCCGACAGGCAGAGATAAAAAGCCAATAAGTGCCCACCCAGTGTTGAAGGCAAGATGGCGACGAAGATAAACTCCTTGGACATGTTGTTTCCATCAACTATGACGTTGCTGACCCCAGTCAGATCACTGACGAACAGCGATGCAATGAGACAGAATGGCGTCAGACCGATCAGTTCATTCATCCTGTATTTCAGTTGAATGTGATCTAAGTACTGTTTCATCAAGCTTTTGTAGAATCTGATCGTCATCGAAGCCGGATCTTGTTGTGCCTTTTCACACATGGATGCCATAAGCCGACAGTGATTGTCGAGTATGGCATTCAAGTGGGCATAAAACTGTACGAATATGATTGACACTACTACAGCATATTGAGTGATTGCAAAAAGAACTCCATCAAAAAAGTTATCATATTGCGTCTTCGGATAACTGAATGTTAAATCCCAGAACTCTGTAGCTCCCAAGAAAACACTGCTAGCCACCTTGAAACTGACGAGACTAGCAAATATGGTTACCAATGGCAACGTGAACCTTCGATCAGAGGCTTTCAGCTTCTTGATGGTACGTGAGCTCAGACTTGACGACAGCTGATCAGCAATTTTCAACATATTTCCGCCATTGCGGATATGTGCGAGATATAAAACGCCTGAACTTGCAACAAACGAAACTACAGTATATGTAGGCAAGAAGTATGGCTTGAGATAAATACTTCCGACGTAGATGGCAATCGTCAAGAAGTAAAGCACTGTATGCAAACATCGCATAGCGAAATTCAGGTTTATAACTGCCATCACTTTGGTAGTAGTTGAAAAAGCGCTTTTAGCGATGAAACCCATCTCTGACATTGCGAACTACTCTAGCTAAGGCTTGTTGAAAACTCGCATTTTGCATTCGTACGCTTCAGCTAACAACGATATCGATCATAGAATAACCGATTATTCTATATTTCTGCCGGTAAATGGCATTCGAGAAAATTGAGTATTCACAACTGTCAGCTCGCCGAAGACAAAGTTTACGATAGTGTGGAGCATTTTAGTCGACTAGTTTTTAGTCGACTAAACTAAAGGCTATCAACTAAACTAAACGACTGAAACGAATTAGTTGATTTTAGTCGATTAGTTATCATTAGTCGGGTCACGTGATAGGAAATCTTCAGAAGTCTCGATGTACTAGACCACATGGAGTTTTTTGGATGTAAGGTTCACGAAAATCATATGTGATCTGTCGAAATTCTTGAAAGAATGAACGCTTACCAGGATGTCTGCTAGTTCTAGACTCTGATGAATGTCTGCAGTAAGCTAAACTGTTGTGGAGGACCCCGAATTAGTCGTGACTAAATTCAGTCAACTCTAAACCATAACTAATTGAAAAACTAAAACGATTTTCTCGACTAATTTTAGTCGACTTAACTAATAATTTGAACAGACTAAACTAATCGACCAAGCTCGGAGGGGCCGACTTAACCAATTAGTCGACTAAAACTAAAATATTCTAGTCGTGCCGTACACTAGTTTACGATCCTCTGCAAGTCCCACTGCACCGCTGATCGAGGTAACATCGGGCGAGCTGGGGAGCAAATACTGACACTGTCATTCGATAATATCGATGGCGATGAATTGAGCTAGTATCTAGCTTCTAGGTTTAAACAATATCGTCTAGCAAAGTAGGGACTTTGCTGATAGAGTTATGATGGTCGACTTGTTGCTGAGTAGAGGGTGGATCGGGTCGGGCGAACTTCGGGCCAGGTCATGCCCGCCCGATCCACCAACGGGCGGGCTTGGGTGGAAATCTCGTACCTTGCGCGGTAGCAGAAGGGACGTCATCGGGCAGGGTCGGGCCGCTCGATTAAAATTCTCACGGATGCGAGCGGGCCGGGTGGCGAAAAAGCCGCCCGTTTCACCCTATATTTCTCAGTTGTTCTAAGATTCTTAGCCATTCATTTTATCAGTGAGCAGAGCATGTAAACTTTCAGCTCGACGGTCGGCGTAGTCAAAGTGGAATATGACAGAGACATCGATGGAATCGCTGCCATTTTAAAATGTTGAACATCTACAAGTTTCAGGTATGAATAGATTTTAATTTGAAGATTTAAAGAAAAACACAGAATATATGAATCTCAGCAGCCATTTTGACAGCGTTTCTGCTTCTTTTGCTTCGTTTCTCCTCGAGGGATATGTTCTTCTGCGGAAATAGCTGTATCACGGTATTTCACGCTCGTGTTCTTGTCGTAGAATTTAGAGAGAAAAGAGAGAGAGAGAGATAGAGCTAGAGAGAAAGAGAGGGGTAATTATTAAATTGAAAGTATTTTACTAACTTACCCGTCATAGATCGGAGGCTCTGGGCGGACTGCAAACGTCCGTCTAAGTCGAGCAAGAAGCCGTCGATCCTTTTTACTGAGCTCATGGTGAACAAGAAAAAATTTTCGTAGGCGTGTAAGTGCGCTTCATACACAGAGCACAGGAAGCGGCAACGGATGGTGCTGCCTCTCAGAAAAATACCAATCTTCCCAGTGCACGGCTCCCGCTCTGTCGGTAAGTGCTCCCAAGATCGCAATTTTGATATGGTCTCTACACATTTCCTCTCCCACGCTTATTTAATTTTTTTTTCATTTGAGAATTGCACTGGCCCTAGAATATATGAGCCTGAGCAGCCATTTTTACAGGTCAATCGAACATCGATCGGCAATTTTGTTAAACCTTTGTATTGGTGCAGCTAGATCAGTCTGAAGCAATGTATTCGAATTTGAGCTACGACGATCATGGCGCCATCTGTGCAAAGAGAACAGTGAAGGAAACAACGGCTGAGGTAAAGGTCAAAATGGCGCCGCGGTCAATCTTGAACATTGACCAGACGCTGACGTCGAGCTTGTAAGAGCTTCCCATTTCCTTCACCAGGGCTCGCATTTCGGGCGATTCTGAGCCATTCATCTTATCAACGAGCGTGGCATGCAAATTTTCGGCTCGTCGGTCAGCGAAGTCAACATGAAATATCACAGAAGCCACCATGAGTAAGTCGACTACAGTCGTAATAACGTGACCTATGGAAACTTCGTCCCAAACCACAGTTCGTCTTGTCAGTGTTGTCGATAGAGTAAGACAGTTGAGAAATAGTACGAAAAACCATACGGAAGCGTGATATGACATGATGCGGTCAAAGAAGCGCTTGATGTTATTGATTTGACTCAATCGTAGCTGCGAAGTTTCGAATCGATATGGTTCTTTGAGAGCACTGCAAGAGACAGTCTTCGTTGATTATTCGGACATATGCGAGTATGCTGTGATACAAAAATAGCGCTGTGACATTAGCAAACTTGCCGTAGATGAGCTCCACGAATAGCACTCTGAGGCTAGAGATTAAGATACGTGTCGTATTATAGGTTGAAGCATATTCGAGCAGCCAGACACTTGACCAAAGATCGAATACCAGCTCGAAGATCAGTGAGAGCAAGAAAAAAATGGTCCACCGTCTAGCCAAGTGGGCCGATCTCAGGGACATGAAACAGCTGATTTGATTCATGAGATATTTCAGCTGCGGCTTACTTGTCCACAGTTTCAACAAGGTGATGAGGCTTAGAAAGTCGAACACAAAGTAGAGAAGCTTCGTATAATTGAACTCCATTGTCATTTCAACAAAGCTGAGATAGATGTTATACAATATTCCAGTCATAGCAAGAATGGAACATAGTTTACCCAAAAGCCGCTGCCATCTTGAGATATCGAATAACTTCATACCGTAAACTACAAGACAGAGGTCCATGGCTCGAAAGTAGTCCATTTTGGCCATTTTCGCGCGAAGGTCAGTTGGGATTGATATTCAACTGTTCAATGCGAGTTTTTTCGACATACATGTATTCAGATTCAACAATCGACGCAAGACGCACCAAATGTTTCCATGCTCGTGTGCAAAACAAACAAGCTCATATATTACTCCGTGTGTGCGTTAGTGACATTTGTGAACGCTCGCGTCAGAATGGCAGAGGAGATACAACAACAAAAGGCGATTGCTGGTCGATATTTGATCGAAGAGTCAAAATGGCCACCATCGCGTCGTTTCGTTCCATTCGATTTTTGGTAAGAGACCTCGCTAATCAAAATCCCTTAGGCAATCGCAGCGCCATCTTTGTTTTGCAGTTTGCGTCGCACTGTTCGCAGTCACTTTCAAGCTACAGGAATAATTTCGAGCTGAAAACTAGAACTCGTTTGATGCGAATAAATATTCTACAGGAATGCTTACTCATCTAACATATGGTCCGAAAGTCTAAGCTAAAACAAAAACGTAAGCTCTCTCCAGTCATCTGGGACCGACAAGAAACTTGAAATATTGTATCGCTTGAATTTATGTATGAATCATGCAAGGCTTGACATGAAATGTGCGAACCTATCTCATATTCTCAGTGGAACTCAATGCAAATATCACCCGAGGATAAAAAGCACTCGCTCTCAGCATCCTGGATAAAATGCTATAAAACCGACATTATATCTCTCATCTATGGCGCTATCTGGGTGAAGAGAACGGTGAACGAAACCACAGCTGAAGCCAGGGTCAAGAGTGAGCTACGGTTGATTCTGAAGATTGACCAAACAGTAAGGTTTAACATATATGATTGCCCAATTTTCTTGACAAGACCCCGAATTTTCGGCGATTCCGTTCCATTCAGCTTATCTGACAGCTGCAGGTACAGTTTTTGAGCATATCTGTCTGCATAGTCGACGTGAAGAACTAGTGACACCACGAGGAAACATTCAAGGACTGTGCTGAGTACATGGATTTTTAGTCCTGTGTCCCATACCATGTGATGTCTCACCAGTGAAGTTGAAAACGTCAAGCATCCGAAGAACAGTTTACAATACAGGAAAAAAGGATAGAACGACATGGTTTTGTCGAATTTAAGCTTCAGGTTTGTGATCTGATTCAACCTCAGCTCAGCGGCGATCTCTGACGTCGCGACTCGGATGTTGCCGTCAAGATATTCTTCATTTACCTTTCGTAAAGCGAAGAGTAGGCTATGATACAGAAGTATTGCTATAAGATTGATCTGTTGACAATAGACGGATTTAGCAAAGATTAGCTGAACGATTACAATAATGTTCATATAATAGTTGTGCACAGGGAAAAAATCTTTTTGTCAGGTAGACAAATATGCCCACTTCTAGGACCACCTTCAAGATGGCGATAAGTGATAGAACTATCGTAAACCTTCTAGTGGCTCGTCTAGACTCGTGTGACATCAAGCAACTTATCTGGTTCAAGAGGTGTCTGGTACTGGCCTTCATAGCTATCAAGTAGATCACAGTGACCAGGGTTTGCATATGGAAAAATAGAAACATCAGCTGGCTGTAGTCAACATTGTTCTTGGTGCGAGATACACTGGCGTAGATATTGGAGATAGGAATGGTGAGCGCCAAAATGGCGCCCAGGCTGCCCAGACTCCGTTGTAGGTTTGTGACAACGTAAAGTCTGGCGCCGTAAACAGTGAGCCAGATATCCATGGCCCTGAAGAACTTCGTCGACGCCATCTTTCTCACAACTGCAGGCGTTATGTTGTGGTTTCGCTGGAAAACCTTGAGCTTGGTGTTGTCGCTTTGTTGACTTTCGAGGAGCAATCGATCGGCAATGAGCTAGGTTTTAATAACAGAAAAAATACTTTCGAAATACTCAGGTGTCACTCAAAGGCATGCACGGTTTGTAATAGCCTGCTATCGAAAGAATCTGCATAGCTAAAGAGCTGTGCAAAGGGACCGAATCTTGAGTGAGATTCGCTTTCATGCGAAAGGCCGAATCTGGATCTGAGTCAATGACTAGTGATACGTTCACGCGGAGCTCACTCGATTGATAGTCAGTTTACCTGAAAATTCACGAAGGCTGGAGAGCGCGTTGTCTTGTGCGGTCGTCCAGTTGAACGGATAAGGAAAGAATTGTTCCTTGTAGAGAAAAAGATTACTGGTGACTTGATTCCTACAAGAGCGCCATCTACCGTAGTAGAGTTCCTAGCTGCTTTCGGACATTGTAAATGCTAGCAGACAGTTTATTCCTTGGAGTATCCGAAATAGCTTACAGTTGATGCAGCTAGGGTTGCTTATTTTTTGTTTTCTTGAAAAATATTCATAGATTAAATTTAGCAAATAAATTAATTAAAATTAAAGTGAATTAAAATGGTGCTAACTACATGAGCGCCACCTGATGGCCAGATGGCAGTTACTTACCGCACACATCTATGCATCTAACAGACTCTTAGGTGTGAGAGAATAGCCACAGTTCTACATATGCATGACACGAAACTGTAAAACGTATGTCTGCATCTTAACACACGCAGTATCGCGGCGAAAGAATGCTTCACTGCTGCACTTGACGAGACGTCAAGGTGCCAGCTGCGAGAATAAGACAGTGAAGGTGACCACTGCAGAGGTGAAGGTCAGAATGGTGCTGCGGTCGATCTTGAACATGGACCACACGCTGACGTTGAGCTTGTAAGAGCTTCCAATTTTGTCCACTAGACTTCGCAGCGCCTGAGATTCGGTTCCGTTCATTTGGTCTTCAAGCTGAATGTGCAAGTTTTCAGCCCTTCGGTCAGCGTAATCTACATGAAGTACAATAGAGACGACGATTAGGAAGTCTCCGGTTGTAGATACGAGATGTCCAAACGCGAGATCGTCAAATTTCCCACTTGCTTTTGTCAACGACATTGCCAAGGTCACGAAGTTGGCGAACAGCCCGAAAAACCAGACCGAGGCATAATATGACATGGTATTATCGAAGAGGCGCTTGAGGTTGTTGACATGACTAAGCCGTTGCTGATTAGCGTCAACAGACCTGGATCGCAAACAGGTTGCTATGAATTCCTCATTGACTAATCTGATGGTAACAAGCATGACATGGTACAAGAATATTGCCGTCACATTAGCATAAGAGCCATAGACTAATTCTACAATAAGAATCCACATGAAATCGAAAGCAATTTTGACCCCATCATAATCTGAGATGTTTATGTATATATAAGAGTAGGCCCATTGCTCAATAGCAAGTTTCATGGTCATAATCAAAACCAGCGAGATTGTCCACTTTCTCGCCACGTGAGCTGATTCGACTGACATCAGACAGCGGATTCTATTCAAGGTATGTCGTAGTTTTTCTTTAGTTAAGAGCAATCGCAAGATCGTGGTCAGGTTTTGCAAGCTGAAGAACACATAGAGTAATTCAGTGTAGTCCAACTGTTCCCGCAATATATCAACGGATACCCATAGGTTGTATGTTGTGCAAATCACACACGTTGAACCCAATAATTTACCTAGAAGTCCCTGCCATCGTTGGACATCGAATAGTTTCATACCATAGACGAGCAGCCAAGTGTCCATAGGCCGAAAATATTCCATCGTGGCCATGGTCAAGGAGTACGATGAACCAAGAGCGATATGTCGAAAGTACTTGGTCACGATCGAAATATGGATGTGCTACTGTCGCCGCACAATCGATTGTCATGGCATGCAGAAACGCTGTTTGATATGACTCATATGTGGAACAAAACAAAATAACTCAGTTTCGATGGGTAACCAAAGGTCGATACGTCATGCTACTCGAAAAACATGCCAACGTCGCTACGCTGTACCCTTGTATTTAAAATAGAAAAAATAGAAGATACAGTTCAGGCGCCTATGACTGCCTGGCCGTGAGTCTTGTCATCAATGTTTAACTCGTTCAATATCAGAAGTGATACGAAGCTGATGTCCTATCGTTCTTGGTTTTGAGGAAATGCCCATTCTGAGAGCGCATCTGATATAAAGTACCCTGTCGGGCTGACTTCGGGCCCCGGTCGGCCAGCCCGACCCACCTGCGGCAGTACGGCAAATGAAGTCATCGGGCGAGTACGGGTCACGCGATTGAAAACTTCAGGGATGCGGGCCCGTTTCACCCTACAATTTTGACGAGGCTCGACATCTCCTCGAGCCGATTTGTTTTCTCTCTACCGTGACTTTATTGTAAGGTAACTGCTACAAGCTGTATTCAATTAATACTCATGGTGTCTCTCTGTATCCTTATAAAATGAAGGCGAGATAAGATGGGGATTGTTCGGATGGTTGTGACGTTGAAATTAACTGAGGTTTTCATAAAATGCCATTGTGTGGTCATTGGAGGCCGGATTAGCGGCATCGGGTTGCAAATTGTTTTCTCCGCTCCTTCACTTCACGTTATGTGTAGTCTCGTGATTTATTTAAACCTACTGGTGTGCGATTGATTTGGCGTTCAACATTGGCCTAGTTTAGGTTCAACGTTCTCCTCGACTTGAGTTCTACAGCTAATAGCGAACTAAAGTGATTTAATTAGCAGTGGTGCTTCAAGGAGACGGTGACGCGACAAGAGAGTAGCCACTTGAACAATGGTTATCACGCGTTGTTGCACACTGCACATGTTATCACGAGCAGCACAGACAAGTGCGACTCACGCGGTCCTCCTTGACCGCCGGTCAACAAATGTATCTCTCTTGCTCGCCCTATCTCTCTCATCTCTCTCTCTCTTTGTAATCATATAACGGATTGACGCTGAATGAGAACGGTCAGTCGAGTTCAGCCGTCAACGCTTGTTGACCGTTCCCTTCTCGCTCTTGCCGAGGTTTTCCCTCTCGCCCATGGTCTCCTCCCCCCCCCGTGGTCTTCCTCTCGCCGCGGTTGTGCTCGCCGTGCCTCACTCTTGCCCGCAGCTTTCACCACTGCCCGTGGTCTCTCTCGACGTGGTGTCTCGCTCCGCTTATCACCGTTCACCAACTGTGCGAAGGTGAGTCTCTCGCTCTTGCTGTCTGTCTTATCCCGAGATCGGACTCTCTCTGTTTCTCTCTCTTTCTCTCACTTTCTATGTTGTGTTTTCGCTTGTGCCAACGGCTTCCGGCTTCCTCGGCCTCCAGGCCTCTAGCTTTTTCGGCCCTTCAGGCGGCCAACTTTCTGTTGCTTCCAGCCTCCAGCTTAATCTTCGGCCCTTCAGGCTTCTAGCTCCCTTGGCCCTTCGGCCTCTAGCTTCCTCGGCCTTTCAAGCCTCTTAATTTCTCAGTCTAATAGCGTTCAACGTCGTGCTTTTCTGATAATTGTCTTCTCTATAGATGGAAGAGGTGAACGAAACAATCCGTGTCTGTGGTAGTGACGCAGATGTCGAATCGAAAACTCCAGCTTCAAAGCAACTCCGGAGACGACAAGAAAAATTAATCCGTCGTGGTCAGCTTACTCAACTGTTGGTCCCTCATATATCGAATCGAGAACATGAACGACGATGCAGTCAACAACAAGCTATTCGCAAATGGGAAAATTTCGTTGATTATCGGAGGTAGCAAGGGTAGCGGGGGTCAAAGATGAAGCTAGAACTAAACGTGGATCGGTAGAACGTTCAAAGGCTAGCAACACTCTAAAACATGCTCACGAATTGTTAGAAAGTGCTGTGAAAAATGCACCTATTGTACACCAAAATTTGTATAGTCGTGAGATGCCGAACATGGATATTAAACGCATGGTTACTCATGTATGCCTCCAGCAAAACATCATGACCATCTTTCATGACCTCAAAATTGGACACTAATAATGAATGAAATTTCAATCATCCTCGACCATATTCAATCCACTTTATTTTACTCCCGTAAGCTGCGATCGCAAATACGACTTCAAATCTCTCTGTAAGCACTGTATGCTAGATTTTATTCTAGGAAAGTCGTTGAGACTGACAAGGTTACAAGGGAAGTCAAGGTGCCAGCTGCGTGAATAAGACAGTGAAGCTGACCACTGCAGAGGTGAAGGTCAAGACGGTGCTGCGGTCGATCTTGAACATAGACCACACGCTGACGTCGAGCTTGTAAGAGCTTCCAATTTTGTCCACCAGAATTCGCATCGCCGGAGACTCGGTTCCGTTCATTTTCTCTTGAAGCTGGATGTGCAAGTTTTCTGCCCGTCGGTCAGCGTAATCTACATGAAGTACGATAGATAGTACCACTAGGCTGTCCTCGGCCGTAGTTACCAGATGTCCAAAGACGAGATCGTCAAAGTTCCCATTTGCCTTTGTCAACGAAATTGCCAAAGTTAAGCAGTTGGCGAACAGTCCGAAAAACCAGATCGAGGCATAATATGACATGGTATTGTCGAAGAGGCGCTTGAGGTTGTTGATATGACTGAGCCGTAGCTGAATGGCGTCGACAGACCTAGAGTGCGAGCAGCTCACGATGCAATCCTCGTTGACCAATCGGATAGCAGCGAGCATGACATGGTACAGAAATATCGCCGTCACATTAGCATGTCCATTGTAAACGTGTTCTACGATTAGAATCCACATGAAATCGAAGGCGATTTTGACCACGTTATAATCTGAGATGTTTACGTATATATAAGAATAGACCCATTGTTCGATAACAAGTTTCGAGATCATGATCATAACCAACGAGATTGTCCATCTTCTTGCTAGCTCAGTTGAGTGTACCGACATGAGACAGCTGATCCGATTCATGATTTGCCGAAGCTTTTCCTTGGTTGACAGCAATCGCAAGATTGTGGAAATATTTTGCAAGCTGAAGAATACATAAAGCAATTCAGTGTAGTCAAACTGTTTTCGCAACAGAATAGTGGATCCCCATAGGTTGTACGTTGTGCACGTCACGCATGTAAAACCCAAGATTTTACCTAAAAGTCTCTGCCAACGCTGGACATTGAATAGTTTCATACCATAAACGAGAAGCCAGCAGTCCATAGCACGAAAATAATCCGTCGTAGCCATCGTCGAGAACTGTGATGAAGTGAGAAAAGTATTTCACATGAGGCTTATTTGTGGAAAACACTACCTCAAAATCAGATATGTATGTGCCATTGCGGACACACAATCAATCTTCATCGCATGCTGAAAGCTTTTTTCTACGACACATATGTGAAACAAATCAACAAACAGCGGCTTCTATGGGAGCCTCTATGCCAAAGGTCAAGAGATCGATGTGTGTTCAGATCGAGAAACACAGCAACTTACTACGTTGTACTTCTAAGCTTCAGAGAATCGAACAGGATCATTGCAGGTTAGAGCAGTGAATAAGATGCAATTCATATTTCGGACCCCGGTCTACCCGCCCGGTCCACCAGCGGGCGGGCGGTCCCGGGCGAAGATCGTAGACTATCCAGTGTTCTAACTTGCGTATACGCAGTAGGGAAATCGGGCAAGTCTTGGTAGCCTTGGCTGGCGAGTGGCAAGAGAGCGCCCGTTGACGCAACAATATAAAAATAATATAAAAGAATAGGAAACTGCAAATTCTATCGCGCATAGCAACGGAGATCGTACCGGAGTCTACTTAGTAACAAATCACTCCGGTTTTATCTCTAGGATAACATCATATTATAACCTTGACCTTTGAAAAGTTTCCAACTTACAAGTACCTTACAGCATCTGGAGCGTGACTCTGTCTCCATCTGGAGCATAGTCTGGCCATGCATTTCAGAGAAGAGGAGGCATCTACGAGAACCTTTTGCA
The DNA here is from genome assembly GCA_022750525.1 of Halotydeus destructor. Taxonomy (NCBI): domain Eukaryota; kingdom Metazoa; phylum Arthropoda; class Arachnida; order Trombidiformes; family Penthaleidae; genus Halotydeus; species Halotydeus destructor. Next base: position 77,306 of record JAIUWE010000090.1, on the reverse strand, counting down.
TCTGAATCATGCTTATTTCTGTATCTCATCGACATTCCGATCTACTTCTGAATCTATTATCATATAACTTTTCTCAAAGCCATTGGTGTGAACATAACAGTCAATGTGACCACAGCTGATGCAAAGCTGAAGATAACGCTGCGCTCAGTCTTGAACATGGACCAGACACTGACGTTGAGCTTGCACCTGTTTCCAATATTCTTCATCGGGTTCGCGCTTTGGGTGACTCGGCTCCATTCTGATTGTCAGCAAGTCAGTCACGTGATCTAGCTGCGCAGCGCTCAGCGTAGTCCACATACAATATTACTGATCCGACAAATAGTTGCCGAGCAGCTGTGTTCTATGAACTCTGAGTTGATCTCCCTCATAGCTGCTAGCTTGGTATGGTAGAGACAGATAGCAGTGGCAATGGAACGTCCAACGTATATCGTGTCGAGAATCAGCGTCTGTAGAACCAAGATGGCCGAGCTTCCAAGGTTCCATTTCGGTTCATAGAAGGCTTCTAACAAAAGGAATATTACAGGAGAGGTAGGAAGAGATACAACTGCTGATACCAAGGAACAGTTAATGCAATAAAGCTCGAATTGTGTTGACATTGAAATGTATCGTCATCTGAACAGTTAAAAAGAAACGAATTTGATTTTTCACAACAGAAATCGCAAAAGTCGGCTGATCACATCTACGAACGAGTTTAGTGCGCAAGCTCCAAGATTGTTCACGACGCCATCTGTGTGAGCATGACGGTGAACGTAACAACAGCTGACGCGAAGCTCAGTATGATACTGCGGTCAATCTTGAACAGAGACCAAACACTGAGGTTCAATGTGTGACAGTTGCCAATTCTCTCCACCAGGGCGCGTGCTTCTTGCGACTCCTTCCCATTGAGCTTGTCGGCAAGCCTACCATGTAACTTGGCTGCTCGACGGTCAGCATAGTCAACATGCCATATGATTGATGCTACGAATAGAAAATCGATCGTTGTTGCGTACGACTGAAGCACGATAGCGTGGTTGCAAGCCAATCTGCGTCGTCCAGTGGTCGTCACAAAGGTTAAGCAATCAACGAAGAATCTTGAAAACCATATGAAAGGATAATATGACATTGTTCGGTCGAATCGTCGCTTGAGACTCTCAATGTGGTTCAGTCGTAGATGCGAGGCTTCCACTGAGCTCGCCGAGCCAGTGTGTTCTATGAACTGTTCGTTGATCTTGATCAAAGCTGAGAGCTTGGTATGGTACACAAAGATGGCCGTTGCATTGATGTGTCCTCCATATAAGGAATCGAAAAGCAGCGACTGAATAATCAAAATGGCCAAACTTTTAAGGTTCCACTCAGGTTCATCGAATATCACGATCAAGAGGAACGTAATAGGTACGTCAGCAACCATTTTGATGACCAAGAAAGCCACCGAGAATTTCGACCATATATCGCTAGTCTTTCTTGAGCTTGGAGACATCAGGGACCATATTCTGTTGAATAGCTGTCTGAGCTCGTGCTTGCTTGATAGCAAATACAAGATGGTGGCCAAGTTCTGCAAGTCATATGACAAGAATAGTATCTTCGTATAGTCTCGATTTTCAGAAAGGAAGGCAACAGTTGTCCTCATATTCAACACCGGAAGCATCACTGCCATCATGGCTGCCACATGAGCAAGGACTCGCTGCCATCTTGACTGAGGAAAGTAGTTTATACCATACAGGCAAAGCCACTTTTCCATGACACCGAAAAACTTTGTCGCCATTTTGAGAGACCTCAACTGAATCCTTGGGCCGAAAAACGGAAAAGGCTAATATTGCGCTCATATCTCGAACGATCGACGTAATCGATAAGCAATTCGTTTTATTCATACAACAAACTTTTGACGAAAATGACCACATTGTCGGAAAATAGAAGTTACATTAAAATGGCCACTTAATTCTCAATTTTACCTCATTCAGTTTGTTGTGACTAGAAGGCAATATGGCGTGACAAATGTTTTTACGTCAGCAAAAAGTGTCGAATTCATGATGATCTTTGCAGCTTCTCGATCGGAAGATGCGCCCTTGAGCTGGCAATATTCCAAATAAGCTTCACTATCTCATTCAACACATTGTGTTCAACATGCACAAAGCCTAAATTTTGTAGCTCTCAAATGGTGGATGTAATGATGGCCACGGGTTGGAGTGACTTCTACACAGACTCAAATTCTACAGCGTTAACATTTTGAGAGTTGCTAAGCAACCAGTTTGCGTTTTACATACAAACTGTTCTGATACATAGCGACTACAGGGTGAGGGGAAATAGTGGTGAACTTTTCCGGACAGCGACTACGTTTTAACCCAACCTTTTCCAAGACTGCAGTTCAGCTCATATTGATTCGCAGGCTTTCGATATTAGTGAAAACAAAATTGACATCTTTCGAAGATACCCTTCGGAAGATATCGGCTGGAAAGTGCGGGAACGTTAAATTTGGTTTTTGAAGGAAGTTTTCGACATTTTCTAAAAAAGTGGGAAAAGTATAACTGATAATAACGAAACAAAGCTGTCATAGTATAGACCTCGTTGATACAATGCAATGCATAAAGGTGTGCAAGTTTGGGTTGACATTTGCATTGAGTTCAACCGAAAATATAGGAAAAAATTGCACACCTTTATGCATCGCATTGTATCTTCAATTTGGCGGTGGTTTCGAATGAATAGAAGATTGAACTTGAGCGAATCCCATGTTAATCTCTATGGGATTTCCCATTGATTAAAAAGCAGATTTTGACATGGCTTTGGGAAAACTGAAATTTCCCAAGAAGAATTCATTTTTGGAAACTTTGAATTTTCCCGTTCTCACCCACAGACTTGAGGCATTCATATAAGGGCAAAATCATTCTGATCTAAGTTTCCACTATAAATACTTTGCATTCCGAATCAATGGGACTTCTAGAGCCAGCAGCTGACTGCTCCACCTTGCAAACTAGTCCGACAGATGGCATTAGCAATCGCAATCGCTTTATACGTCACTGAACTCAGTACTTGCAGTTAATTCTGCAGCATATAGGTGTGGAACGTAGGAACGTAGCCCAACCGAGCAAATAAATTCCAGTGGAGTTATATTGTAATACTGGGCGCCGCAGTTCATCACCACTAGTAGAGACCTACCCAGCTCCATTGTAGAGGGTGAACCGGGTTGTGCGACAAAGCTTTAGCTTCTACTGTACGGTAGCTTGGACACTCTCGACACTGCACACGCGCCAATAAGTGCAGTGAAAGGTAGAGCTTCAAGCCTCGCATGCTGATTACTGAGATGAGGATTAGCTGCTGCCACCACTGAACTGGGCAACAGCTGATACTATCATGACAGTGAAAGGTACAACCTGGGCGGTGAAGCTGAGAACCAGCTGACTGTTGACCGCGAACAGCGACAGAGCCATTGCCGGTTCCGGTTCCTGAGATACTACAATTCGACGTAGATTCTTTCTGGCTCTCTTATCTTCATCACTTTCGAACAGAGGACACTGTGAGGCAACCATGATGATTCTCTTGGCAGCAGTGTTCAACTTTTCTGTGGCGCCACCTGCCGCAAAACATAAGCGAATGGCGGTGACATGGTAGGAAAAAGCCGAAGTCATGACGAAGCCGTACATGACGATAGGATCAAACCGAGTACCCGATGCTATGAAGTATGTCAGCGAGCCCAAGTCGGTGACGAACAAGGAAAGTATGACGCAAAATGGCGTAAGAGACATTTCGTCGTTCATCTTAGCTTTCACCTTGGTGTGCTGAACGTACAGCTGTGTCAGGCGCCAATAAAAATGGCCGTCGACCAGAGACTTGTTCCTGACTGCAGTATCGCATAGCGATATCATCAGCTGACACTGATGGCCAAGCACGACATTGAACTGAGTGTAGAAAACCAAGAAGTAAAGAAAGATAATGTTGTAGATGCCAGTGCAGCAAAACAAAATGGTGTCCAGGATGTAGTCGTATTGCGTTTCTTGAAATGCCGCGAACAGCTTCCAGAACTCAGTGTAGTTGAAGAAAAAGGTACACAATATTTGATACACATTAAAGATCCACTTCCAATAATCGGCAACCAGTATTGCAGGCTGTCATATGTTCGTAACTTACGAACCAATCTCTTGTCTAGCACGACAGCCAGCTGGTCGGCCATCTGCAGCATGGGCAGCCCATGTTTGGTGTAGTGATAGAACTGAATCAGAGAGCAAGACACGTTGCAAATGGCGGTGTATGTGATGGAATGGAAGGGACTGGCGTAGACGCTTCCAATGAACGTTCCCAAGACTGTGCCCAAGAGGAGGCCGACGATAATCTTGACCACAGTTGTAGATTCAAACACTGCTCTTGGTATAGCTGAGAAGGGACTTGGAGCATGACGATACATTCTTGCTCTTGGACAGCTTCAAGTGACCGACTTCACGTACCGAAGCGTTTCTGGAGAAACGAATTATATTTCAGAAGTATTTCATAGAAAATGAGTTTGTTGAATGACAATCCCATTCGCGTCCCTGTGTTTCATTGTCTATCGTGAAATTGGTGTCAGTTTGCGTGATCAGTTCTGTTTGCATTAACATCAGCCCAGTCATGTTTTTCGCATGAACGTCCAGTCATTTGAATATTTCAAATTGCAATCGACCATTCGTTTATGTTTTCGCAAGGCCAAGGCAGAACGGTTATGGGCCAGTATAATAAAAGTAAGGACAGTAATTCCAGGCGCCATGCATCAGCTGCTTTGTTCTTTTTGCAATATGTAGACGTCCCCTTCAATGGCTACCTGCGAGCGGTCTCTGATTATATGAATTTACCTCACAGTGTCGCTGATCTCGACTCTGATGTCACCGGTGTGAATCAGATTGAGCATTGTTTATGTCTATCTTATCCAAGATATTTCAAGGTCATGCCGGCAAAAAGCGGCATTTTATGGTCACTAGTATATAGATATGAATTGAACAAGCCTTAACATGATCAAGTTCATAGCAGCCGCCATTTGCTTCTTTTCCGCTACAGCCAGCTGTGATTCTCCTCTTTATATAAACCATGAGCTCAACAACGTAGTGACTCAAGTAAGTAGCCAGAGAAGAAACGAAATGACGAACGTCACTTGGACCTCCAAGAGCGCGGCAGTGACGTTTCCAAATCAGCCATCTTTCGCGATCATCATGATGCAAGATCTGTCGTTCAACGTCACCAACATCTATGGGGCAGGAGTATTTGCTATGATATATAGTCGATCAGCTGCCGATAAGCTGGTCCGTGGTACGTTCAGCATCATCCCGAACAAACGAGACGCCATACATTTCCAAGGTCAAGTGTCTCTTAGTCAAGCTGGACAGTCTGGCGTCTTTCAAATCAGGGGTCACTATGATTTGTTTTCCGTTATCGTGACCTTCAACCACTCAGCCTTGTCTGAAACTAACCGTTCATCAACACAAGCTACAAGTATCAGCATGGTCATCGAGAGACCAGTTATCGAGCTCCCGGACTCTGATACTCCTAGAAATCTAGTATCGCTCGTCACCAGTGACGTCGGAAGGCAATATTTTAGCGAGCGGTATTCTTCTTTCATACAAGAAATAGTTGATGACGAAATGACTCAGCATGTCGTTCCAGACCAAAGGGTCAATGACTTGCTGTCAGACATTTTGAATGGCGGCTAGGTGTCAAATTAAAGACGTACACTAAATTTCCCTCACTAGCTGCGTGAATGGAAAATACCACTGGTTGGCACCATGAAATGTATCGGTGTTACCTGATAATATGAAGCTGCATTTGCCAAGGTGCACGCAATGGAAGTAAACAGAAAGAGGGGGAGGTTGATATATCACGATTAATAAAATCGGGGACCAATCTCTACTCACGCTCTAAAGTATACAAAGGAACCATCTCCTAAAAGCGAACCTTGAGCGAAATGTTGTCTCTCACCCTTTCTAATTTAAACGCAATTACAAATGTTCCCTGTGAGTTTTGAACTTTAGAAATGGTCCCTTTGCATATTCAGAGCGTTAGTAGAGATTGGTCCCCGATTTCAATTAATCGCGATATATCAACCTCCCCCTCTTTCTGTTTACTTCCATTGCGTGCACCTTGGCATTTGCAACAGCTGATAACTCAGCTGTTGAGAGAGGACTCAGCCGTCAAATAGCTTCAGAGCAAGAAGTCAATGCCGTATTGTCCGAAATACTGGAAGGCAGCCTTTACTGAGCAGGAAGTTCAACTTGCCTCATGTTATATTCTCCAGTTGTATTTTGATTGCGCCATCTATCGGCAAATATAGAGTTCATGTGCACTCACTCAAGACTATCGGCACAGTTCCGAAGGTCACTGCTTGTCAATGATATCTGATCTCATTGACGAGTGTCTCTATCTATGCCAGAGGCGTGATTCGAAAAAATTCATGCTCTACACGCTCACCGGTGTATCACATTCAGCGAAACCAGTTCGGGTGAACTTTGAAGGCTTCACTAGACCATGAATTCCATCTTGTCAGCCATTTTCTTGGCATTCTGTGCCATAGCTTGTGTCTCTGGGCAAGATGCTAACACTGAACTAGCCCAAGCTTTGAGTCCGATCGTCAGCCATGTAAGAAACGAAGCGTCTCAACAGCCCCTGAATGTCAAGAAACTCAGCTTGGCATTTCCGAATGAAGCAATATATTCGATGGTCATCTATGACAACATCACCATCGATATCAGCAGCATCTATGGCTCAGTGGACCACGTGGTCATCAACAAGCGCGCTGTTGGCGAGCAGCTGGTTCGTGGTACCTTCAACATAGTTCCAGTCAAGAGTGAACGGGTCAGCTTCACCGGTCAAGTGGTACTGGTCAGTGCTGGTCAAACCAGTCTCCCATTTCCAATCAGGGGTCAGTTTCCGTCCATATCTGACGTCACCATGCCGTTCATTTCGTACACTGTTCAAGATGTCGCTGACAGCCATAAAACTCGTATCATCGATGTAGAGATGGTAAGTTTGGAGTCTCCGGTGGTCGAGTTGTCCGATCCAAATACTCCAGCTACGTTGGGTTCTTTGGTCAAAAGTGAGGCCAGTATAAACTACTTGAACCAACAGCTACTGTCCGCATACGTGAGAAAATTGAAAACGACATGGAGTCGCAGGTGTCGCCATCTGAGGAGGTAAATGCCGTACTCTTGAAAATACTGAACCAGTTCTCATTGGGAGACAAGACCGCCGACGAAGCTGCTCTGCAGACAATTTTGTCTGCAGCCATATCTGGTCCCATGAGAGACAGTGTTTCAAAGCCTACGCAGTTCAAATCTTCAATTTATGTGGCGTTATCCGAGCTGCAGCCATCAGTAGTCGGATACTTCACATTTGTATCCAATCAAGTCAGCTACGCCAACATCTACGGATCCGTCGGTCAAGTTAGCATCATCAAACCCGAAAGTGTCATACCGTTGGATTTTTCTAGAGTCGACCTGACCTTCGCTCTGTATCCAAGCGACGAATCCAAGCGTATAACCTTTGCCTCGTCAGCTGTCTTGAGCATCAACGATACTAGAGTCACGAGACACCCAAGCACTGTCTCGCTTAGTACCATTGGCCACGTCAACGTTTCAGCCACATATTACCTTTATAAAGATGGGTCCCAAAATTTGAGGTTTCATAAGATTATATTCCAGGATTTCGATACAACAGGGAATACTGATGTCAAGTTCCCAGACCCAAGGACACCCAAGACATATGTCCCTTTCATCGACGGCCTAGAAAAAAATCTAGAATTCAAGACCAATATTTTCGAAGAACTGGGACATTTGATGACAAAAGATTTTATATCAGCGTTGGCCAAGAATGGCGATATTACCAGTATTTTGAAAAAATATGTTTGATACTAAAACACTGCAAGCGGTTGTTGAGCTTAAAATTGAAACATATTTTTTTATGATAGCCCTCGCGAGCATCGCAGCCCAGTTTTCAGCACTGGTCGGAATAGAATATGTCGTACACGTATACATCGCAAACTTGCGCATGCGCAATAAAGAGACAGGTAACCAACCAATCTTCTCTAGGCTGACAGCGGTTAGCTACATAGTAAAAACCAGCCTTGTGGCAGTGATATTGTCTATCTAGGGTCCAGAAACTTTTCAATGCTATGAAACTGAGTCGCCATGTTTCATATCACGTGCAACGTTCTTTAAGTCATCACTGAGATTGAGCTCTCTTTTCGATTCCGAATCCAGTTCATCGTCTTCCGAATCCGACAAAACCAATTTGAAGTTAGCCTTTATTAGCCTCCGAGTTGAAATCTGTCTTCTTTGTTTATTTCGCTGAATGACGGAAGTATCATCTTGGTTGTCAGTTGTAGCTCTCTTCATGGTTCACTTGATTCACAGTTTCATCAGCTATGGCTCTCAAAAAGTTGATCAAAAGCAAGATCAGCACCAAGATGACGTCATATTTTGTCAGACATATCAGACAATCTTCATGATGACATCCAGCGAGGAACATAGATGATATTGACGAAGGTGTTGATGGACTTACTATCGCTGAGAAAGAAATTGTGCACGATTGCTTAAAAACTGAGCCCATATCGCAGTTATTCACTTCAACACGTTGTACCATGAATTGTTCACATGACTACACACTCAACTGCATTTGTCATTGTTTAGCTATAATTGCTGTATCGCTCTACAAATATACAAGGATTACTAATCTTTGACCTTTGGTTCCAGATCTGGAAGATTTGAAATTCAGGCCAAGTTTAAACAAAGAGAGATCATGATTGTTTTACTGATACTCGTGATTTACTTCTAATTGTAATTTAGTCTCATCAGGCAAGTAAAGATGCGCTGGTGTACTTTTTCCGTATCCGGTCAGTTGCATGAAGCAATACGAAAGCTACGAAGCAAATGATTCCGCTGACAAAATTCAAGTAGGCAAAAATCATGGGTATCCTCTGAATGAAGTCTCCTTCTATAAGGGGACCAATGGCGGCGTGAAGCTCAGTAGCTGACATGAATATTGCACAGATAGCGTTGTTGGCGTTGATTCGTTCCTCAATTAAGGCAAACAAGCCGGGAGCACTGGAGCTGAAGCCAAAGCCCAAGGTGACGACTCCAACCCAGAGGCCGGCTTCAGATCGATCTGCGCATGTCCATATGAGCACGTTGCCAATCGTGATGATGGTCAAGTTCAAGTACAGCATGCTGATGGTCTTCATTTGTCTGGCCAAGAATATACTCGTGAAACCGGAGACCATGAAACCTCCATTTAAAACGCCATTCATCATGGCTGCCGTAGATTCGGATAATTCCAGATCTGTGTTGATGATGAACGTGTCAAGATAATTGAAAGTGTTCACTTCTAAGCCTCCTTCAAAACATAGCACAACGGCGCCCAGTGATACTACGGTGAAAACATAATACTTGGGCAAGCTCAGCACTTGGTCGTCCGTGATCGTAGCATCAACACTCTCACGCTTGGCGTCTACAGTCCGGTATTCGGCGATGTACGGGAAGGTCAAAAAGAGATACCACTGAACCAAAACAGCAACACAAGCTGCAGCTGACGCTATTAAAAATGGCGCATAGAAGAGCGACACCTTGAAGTACGGATCGATGATGGCCGTAGACGTGAGAAAGGGCTCACAGATAAAGGGGCCGATAAAGGAACCCAAGGCATATGAGAAATGCAATGTTTGCATGTATGGGTTACTCTCTTCCTTCCACAGCTCAAGCACCCAAGAGTTGAGCGCGACGTCGACCGCAGCCTGTGAGGCCCCGTACGCCACTTGATTGGTGATCAGCTGTTCCAGAGTCTGACATATAGAAACCTGGCCCAGAGTGAGGGCACAGCCACACAGTCCAAGAATAAGACCAACTTGTCGGTTGACAACATCAAATAGCTTGCCGACTAACGATAATTATATTAGTCAAGTTTACTAATTCAGTTTCCTACTTACAGGTCAGTGAGGCGAAAATATACATGGCCGCCCGGGCAGTGAGGGCGTACGAGATGTCATGTTCATTGGAATATATTTGCTCCGTCAATCCAGGCAGAGTGGCGCCGAATATGCTGACACCTAGTCCCTGGCAATAACATTTTCATCAAAATGGCGTCTTGGAGTTGACTCGGCTAACCAAGTCAAGTTACAGCATAGACAGCTGTGGAAAAGCTCGGGACCGTTGAAAAATATCGATGAGCGAAAATGAGGAAGCATCACAGCAAACTATAAGAGCTCAAAACTCATCTCTACAGTTTGAAACATTTCAATATTCGATCTTCCAGTAGCCTTTCCACAGCTGTCTTGTATTGAGGTTTACTTACAAATGTCACGTACGTGAAGCAATTCGCTCCAGTATATATGAGCTTCTTCTTTCTGTCACTTGATGCCATTGTTTGTCACACACTGCTAGAAAAGTAAACTAACGTCGAACAAACGGCTGACGTCAAACTAATATTTTACGGATTAGAAATGAAAAGATAACTAGCACAAGTCAAAGTATCTTAAGCCAGTCCAACACTCTGAAGTTGTTAAAATAAACAAAGCATATCATTATATCGCTCATTGTAACACGTTTCATTAGTTTAGTACATGTAAACCGATATAGGTTTTACGTATCTTGTCAGTTGCATGGAGCAGTCCGAAAGCTAAGCAACAAATGACGCCACTGACAAAATTCAAGTAGACAAAAATCATGGGTGTCTTGTCGATGAATTTTCCTTCTATAAGTGGCCCAATGGCGGCATGAAGCATAGTTGCTGACATGAATATCGCACAGACAATATTAGTGGCGTTGATTCGTTCCTCAATGAGTGCAAACACGCCAGGCCAGCTGGAGCTGAAGCCAAAGCCCAAGGTGACGACGCCGAGCCAGAGACCGGCTTCAGACAGGTTTGCGCATGTCCATATTAGCACGTTGCCGATCATGATGATGGTCAAGTTCATGTACAACATATTGATGGTCTTCATCCTAGTGGCCAAGAATATGCTGATAAACCTGGAGACCATGAAGCCGCCATTTAATACGCCGTTCATGATGGCTGCCTTGGATTCAGATATTTTCAGTTCAGTGTTGATGATGAACGTCGCAAGGTAGTTGAACGTGTTCATCTCTATGCCACCTTCAAAACATAGCACTATCGCTCCCAATGATACCACCACGAAGAAATAATACTTGGGCAGGCTGAAGACATGGTGGCCATCACTGCTATCGATATCAGCGTCGTCTCGCGGAGTCTTCATAGCACGATTCTCGGCCGTATATGGGATACTCAAGAACAGGTACCATTGCACCAAAACGGAAAGAATAGCTGCAGCTGACGCAATGAAAAATGGCGTCGAGAAGAGAGAAACCTTGAAGAATGGATCTATGATAGCTGTCGACGTCAGAAAGGGTTCACAGATAAAGGGTCCGATAAAGGAACCCAAGGCATATGAGAAGTGCATTGTTTGCATGTACGGGTTGCTGTCTTCCTTCCATAGCTCGAGAACCCAAGCATTGAGGACGACTTCGACCGCGGCCTGGGTTGCCCCGTACGCCACTTGATTGGCGATCAGCTGTGTCAGTGACTGACATATCGGCACTAGCCCCAAGGTCAGTGCGCAGCCGCAGAGACCAAGAACCAGGCCAACTTGTCGGTTAACTACGTCGAACAGCTTGCCGACTGGAATGCAATATAGTGACTACTAACTGGATTTGTTGATTGCGTTCTATACTTACAGAACAGTGAAGCAAAAATATACATGGCCGCCCGGGCAGTGAGGGCGTAAGCGATGTCATGCTGGTTGGAATTTATTTGCTGAGTCAAGCCAGGCAACGTTGGGCCGAATATGCTGACGCCTATTCCCTACTATAAGTGTCACCAAAATGGAGGACAGTTAGCATGGTGTACTTACGAATGTCACATAGGTGAAACAATTTGCTCCAGTGAAAATGAGCTTGGTTTTCCTGCCAGTCGATGTCATTGTTTCTCACCCACTGACAGCGAAGTCAACTGATATTGAACAAAACAGCTGACGTCATGTGAATTTGCATTGGATTAGAGGGCAAGTTATCGTCTACTAGATAAGATATGATTGGAAATATGCATTGCGCGACGCCCTCACCGAGGCGCTGTGGCTTAGTTGGTTAAAGCGCCTGTCTAGTAAACAGGAGATCCCGAGTTCGACTCTCGGCAGTGCCTTCCTTTTTTACTTTTCATTGATTTTCGTCAGGTTTCGCAATATATCTCCGGTGGTACGAGTGAAGTTGCACCTTTGCCTGACGTACACAAATAACACCTTCACTTGAAAAATGTGCGAGCCATGAATGCATGGCTATCTTTCTGGCTGTCATTCAGCTTCCAGCTGACTTAGATTAACTGTCATCTTGAGAATTTGACGAAAAGTCAATTTTTCTTGCAATCAAGAAGTGACTGTAGTCTGACTTTAACATTTAATCGTATCTTCAAGCGCGATGTATCGCCGAGTTTCAAGCCCTTTCTGCTCAGTCCCAAGAGCACTGTTCGCATCTTCACTGTTTGTTCAAGCGATATTCGGACTCATCTATGCCACAGCTCTTGCCATCTATCTTATTAGTCTCTATGCCGAGCCATACCACGCGGTCACGTATTCAGCCCTTGGTTACGTCCTTTTTTCAATTGTGCAATATTACTACTATACGTGGCATGGCGGGTATATGGTTGAACTGGTCAATCAGCTGTCTCACAGCTTGGACAAGAACGTCGTAGCTAGGTTGAGGGCCACTTGCAACAAACTAAACTGGATCCCACTGACGTTGGCTGGGCTCGTTATTCTTGGCAAGATCGTGACGACGTTCTTGTACAATGTCACCGAGTTCTGGAGCTTGTTGTCAGCGTTCCCAGAGACTCAGTACGATTACATATTCGACACAGCCTTGGTCGTCACCATAATCCTCTACACAGTTGTGTTCAATGTGTACCTGCAGTTCTACGCTCAGGTCAATTCGGTGCTTGACCAACACTGTCAGCTGATGATATCTCTGTGTGACGAAGCAATGAAGAAGCGAGCTCTGCTTGACAAATACTTCTACTCACGCATGGAGAAGTTGTACACAGAGCACCTGAACGTGAAGGTGACCATGAACGAGACCATGTCCCTGACGCCATTTTGTGTCATCGTGGCTCTGTTCGTCAATGACCTTGGGACCTTGGCCTACTTCATAGCGTCAACTACAAGTTGGCCACCTATGTTTCTATACTTGGGCATCTTACCTGCTACCTTGAACCACCACCTGACGGCTATTTACGTGTGTCTAGCCGCAGGTGGCGCCACTGAGAGGTTGCAAGATGCTGCGAAAAGAATTATCTCGGTTGCTTCGCATTGTCCTCTATTAGAGTCGGAAGAGGATAAGAGAACTCGGAAAAATCTACGTCGAGTCGTGGTGTCCCAGGAACCGGAACCGGCTTGTGTTTACACACTGTTCACTGTCGACAGTCAGCTGATACTCAGCTTCACGGCTCAAGTTGTACCATTCACTGTCATGATAGTATCAGCCATTGCTCAATTCAGCGGCGAGACGTCGCCATTGTTTCAGCAATAGTGGTGTGAGTTGAAAGATTTGCTTGACGGCTTTAGCTTCGGTTTTATTAGATGGAAACCGAATTGCGCAAAAATATCGATCATACCTGTATCACAATTTGGTCAGATTTGTCAGGCTGATTAACAAATGAGATGTGTCTCAATTAAACTCGTTGGTGTTATAAGTTATACCTTGACAGGATGTCCTTGATCACTCCGGGCTAGTGTTTTTTTTTATTTTTAGGTTTTCAAATATTAACTCCAAGGACAGATCAATGACAGCAAAATCTAAAGTTACTCGTATTTCAACTTTCCTTCTACTAAACCGTGAATATAGATAATTAACATTGATTAGATAGCTATCGGCCTTTATTTATATATTTACTCCACATATTCCATATTCCAGAGCCACGAGTTGTTTGGTAGATTCTAGCGCATGATGAAACGCATGCGCAAACGCCATCGGGCATAACTAGTATATTATGGTAAATATATGAGGCGTCCAGTTGGCATTGAAGCCGGTTAGTAAACCCTTCAGCACCATATTCTCATACCACCTTAGCTATGTCGCACGGAAAAGTCGTAGTTGACCCTTTTCTTTCAGTGGCCCAAAGTATACCCGACGCCATCTTGGAAACTACATTTGCTGATTGTGTGTCACAGAATGTGAACCGCTACTCTGATAAGATTGCCATTATCAGTGATCACGAAAATATCAACAAATCATTCTGTCAGCTGTTTGACGATTGTTTCAATCTGGCGGAAAATCTGATCGCAATATGTGGACTGAAACATGGCGACCATGTTGCCATAGCAACGGGTAACTGCTACAATTACTTTGTAGCTTTCTTGGCCTGCGCAAGCAAGGGCCTCGTCATTTGGCATTACGACCCCAACATGGCGCCCAAGGAGGCAGAGCCACTGGCTGCAACTGCCGCAATTGCCGCCATTTTCACCTTGGGTCTGAAGTCTCGCCAGCATGAATGTTTTGCAAATATGGCGACCACGATAGCTAATATCCATGGCTCAGGTGTCAAGATTATCGCCATAGATGGCGAAGGCTACAACATGCCCAACTGTTATCACATTGACGACCTACTAGAACCGGCTACGACTGAGATATCAAGTCCCGTGATCAAGCCAAGCGACCCAGTATTGGTCCTAGTGACGTCCGGAAGCACCGGAATACCCAAAAATGTGTTATGGTCGCATAGAAACATCATTGCTATCGAGCAGTTCTGGTATTCCAATATCGGATTCACAGACAACGACAAGGTTTGTCTTCCCTTGAGCTTTCATCACGCCTTCGCGCCTATAATACTTAGAAGCCTGCTTTTCTCTGGCCATCAAGTCGTCATACCTGGCTACAAATATTCACTCAGTAAAACTATGACGTGTCTTGTGAAGTATGAGTGCAACTACGTTGCACTGGTTTCAACAATGTTGTACGACATCTTGAATCAAGCCGTGAAGAACGATTTGAAGCTGAAGTTGACTGATATTGTTCTCAGCAGCGCCCCCTTGAGTGAAAAGGTTGCTTGCGCAATGCGTACCATGCTGCCTGACATTGAATGTCACCAGTTTTACGCCATGTCTGAGATGTATGTCACTGGGATCGTCACCAAAGACTGTTTCGACACCACAGGCAAGCCCTTGGGCGATTGTCTGGTCAAGGTCGTCGATGATGAAGCAAACATTGTCCCACTCAGCCATCAAGGACGATTGTTGGTCAAAACTGACATAGGTATGCTGGGTTACCTGAAGCAAGGTGGCCACATAGACACCTCTGTTTTCGACAATGAAGGCTACTTCGACACTGGTGATCTTTTCAAGATGGACGCCGAAGGCTATCTTTATTATCAAGGGCGTGTGAAAGATATCATCAACAGAGCTGGCTTCAAGATATCGCCCAAGGAAGTCGAGGCTGTCTTCTTATCAGTCGAAGGCGTCTTAGACTGCCTCGTCATAGGCATTCCCGACAAACGACTGGGTGAAGAAGTCATAGCTGTCATTCAAGTAGAACAAGATTGCTCCCTATCAGCTGAAGAGCTCATGACTGCGACCTCGGACAAGATATCTAAATCCAAGATGCCGAGAAAGATTCACATATCAAAAGAACCTCTTCCTAGGCTGAGTAGCCTGAAGCACGACAAGCAAGCATTGAAAGCTCACGTAGCTCAAATATACGCATAAAAAGATAATACTTCTGTTCGTTTAAATCTCGTACCTGAGAGCTAAAGTATAGAACATTACTGCTTTCAACATGTGGAAATATGAAGAGAGATCATGGCAGGTGGTTATCTACTAGATGAGGTGCGATCAGAAATATGCATTGCGCAATGATCGCACCGAGGCGCTGTGGCTTAGTTGGTTAAAGCGCCTGTCTAGTAAACAGGAGATCCCGAGTTCGACTCTCGGCAGTGCCTTTCTTTTTTACTTTTCAGTTCGAATCATTAAATTTTAGGCCAGATTTTGAGTAGAACTCATAATTTTGCTTCAATGTCATATACATCAAGTTTATGCCATCCCCTTGATTTGGATCTTCTTCAAACTGAGATACGGTTCGGCCCGAATGACCAACACTGACGGGCCAGTCGTGGTCACTTGTAATTGAGTGAAGTGCCAGTAGTCAAAGTTTGCATTGTTCCCTTTGTACTTCCTGCTATAGAGTTGGTTACTTTGACCAGTGGTGACATCTTCCAGAGCAATGACCACTGAAGCGTCCACTTCAACATCGAAAGTCCAGCTGACGATCAAGGTAATAGTTTCCTTGGTCTCGAAAATGGCCGACTTGACTGTCGAGGAATATTCGATTGAACCACGCCTATGAAAGGGTGCCAGGGCTTGGTACTTGCAATACTCATATGAGCTGGTCGACCCTGTCGCCTTTTCAAAGTCACATGGTAGCACTTCTTGGGCTGAAGGGACAGCTACGGCCAAGGCCCAGTTCAGGGCCAATATTACGGTGACTAGTTTGAACAGCATGAAGAGAGTATGTGAAATTAGTTTTGTAGAGCGATGCCATACTTGATTAGATATGACTGAAATTCAGCAATCAACCGACTTTGAGTCTGCATTGCCATTGTTTCGATGACAAAGACTAAATATTTTTCTACTCCACTTATTTCCTCGCTAGATGGCGTGCGTTGGCTCGTCTTGCGATTAGTTATCCAAACAAGCCTTCCATATTTGCTTTTCATCGTGAATCATGCAATCAATCAGCTTGGCCTTGCTGACATTTATCGGCGTAGTTTCAAGCCAGGACAAGACCATAGTTGACAATGTCATCAAGAATATTCGGATGAAATACGCTTCAAATCCATTTGTTCTGTCAAACCAATATTTGGAGACGAAATTTTATCAGAATGAAGTAAACTCCGTTATCCATTATCATGATATCAAAGTCAACATATCAGCCATCTTTGGAAAAGCCCATTCTCAAAGCGTTTTCAAGGATGAAATATATTTCGGGGTCAAGCCTATGGAACGATCACTCCCGTTTTCAGCTGAGGTCAGCGCATCGTATCTTGGAATCAAGACCAGCGATCACCAAATATTTGGTCAATTTGGCTCCGTGCTAGATTCGTATGCGTCAGCTGTCTACACACTCAATGGCGATCAAGTTAGTATCTCGGTGAACACTTTACAGTTCAGTATACTGGGAACTCCTTCGGTCCGCTTTGCGCATTCGGATACGCCGGCCATTTTGGATGAAGCTGTCAAATCCGTTCGTCTCAAGTCCATCCAAAAACGCTTGGCTTCAGCTATTGAAGAACTGTTCGTCGAAGAACTTGATCACTATTTGAATCACGATGACAGCCTGAGAAAGTATCTCGTCTTATCAGCTATGATTGACTTCTAGAAAAAGAAGAATGAAAGACTACCCAGCACATTGATCAAGAGCTACCGCTATGTTTTTTGAATATTTGTCCTAGTGCATGTATTTACGTAGAAGCATGCTGTATGAAAATGAACTAAAAAGTAAAAAAGAAAGGCACTGCCGATAGTCGAACTCGGGATCTCCTGTTTACTAGACAGGCGCTTTAACCAACTAAGCCACAGCGCCTCGGTGAGAGCGTTACGCAATCAGAATTTTTAATCGTCATCTAATCTAGCATACTATAATATGACCGTATCTTTGTTCAACAGTTTCCAGCTGCAGTGTTAGGCATACATTTGAGATACATTAGCTCTTAGGGTTTGCTTATCGTGCTTCAAACTAGTCAACCTGGGCAGTGGTTCAGTAGATATGTGAATCTTTCTGGGCATCTTGGATCGTGATATCTTGTCCGAGGCGAACGTCACGAAATCTTCGGCAGAAAGACGACTTTCCGGTTCAACTTGAACAACAGCTATGGCTTCTTCGCCTAATCTCTTATCAGGGATTCCGATTACTAAGCAGTCAAGAACACCTTCGACTGATAAGAAGACAGCCTCGACTTCCTTGGGCGATATCTTGAAGCCAGCTCTGTTGATGATATCTTTCACACGTCCTTGATAGTAAAGATAACCTTCTTCGTCCATCTTGAAGAGGTCGCCAGTGTCGAAATAGCCTTGGTCGTCGAAAACGGATGTGTCTATGCCGCCATCTTGCTTCAGGTATCCCAGCATACCTATGCTAGTTTTGACCAATAATCTTCCTTCTTGTCCTATCTTGACGATTTTTCCCGCATCGTCGACAACCTTGACCCGACAATCACCAAGGGGCTTGCCGACAGTGTCGAAACGGTCCTTGGTGACAATACCTGTGCAGTACATTTCGGACATGGCGTAAAATTGGTGACATAAAATATTGGGAAATGTGGCTCGCATGTTGCATGCAACTTTTTCACTCAAGGCGGCGCCACTGAGGATGATATCTGACAGCTTCAGCTTCAGGTCATTCTTCTCTACTTGGCCCAAGATATCGTGTAGCATCGTCGTCACCAAGGCAACATAGTTGCATTCATATTTCACCAGACAAGACACTGTCTGGCTCAGCGAATACCTGTAGCCAGGTAATATTACTTGATGGCCAGAGAAGAGAAGGCTTCTGAGTATGATAGGAGCGAAGGCGTGATGGATGCTCAAGGGAAGACACATCTTATCGCTATCAGTGAAGCCAAGATTAGCGTACCAGAACTGCTCGATAGCTATGACGTTTCGGTTGGACCACATGACTATCTTGGGTTTTCCGGTACTTCCGGAAGTGACCAGTACCAGCAGTGGGTCACTGGGTCTGGTCACGTAGCTCAAGGATATCTCTTGAGGTTTTTCAAGCAAGTATTCTATATGATAGCAGTTGTCCATCTCGTAGCTGTCGCCATCTATGGCGATAATTTTGACACCAACGTCGCTCAAGTTGGTGATGATTCGTGTCATGTTAGTAAAATATTCGTGCTGACGTGAATTGGCTCCCATGGTGAAAATGGCGACAGGCTTGACCGTCTCCACCAGGCGGTCCACCTCCTTGGGCGCCATATTGGGATCGTAGTGCCATATGATCAGTCCTTTGCTCGCACAAGCGAGAAAAGACACGAAATAGCTGTAGCAGTTTCCCGTCGCTATGGCAACGTGGTCGCCATGCTTCAGGCCACACCTTGTGACCAGATTTTCGGCCAAATTGCAGCAATCGTCAAACAGCTGAGCGAATGATTTTTTGATATTTTCGTGATCACTGACGATAGCAATCTTATCAGAGTGACGGTTCACATTTTGCAACACGCAGTCTCTGATCGTAGTTTCAAGAATGACATCAGCTACACTGTGAGCCGATGAGAGAAGACTGTCAACTATTACCTGTCCCTGAGACATGGTCAAGCTAGGATAGCAATGTGAAAGAGGTTAGAAATCCGACTAAAAACGTCGCCTATGAGGTGAAACTTATAGAAACGTAATATACACTCTAAGCTGAAATTAACTCCAAGCGATTTGTGACGCGACATTTAGAAATTACTTGCTGAGCAATTAAAACAGTAACTGGATTTGTTAGCCAAAGGCTATATTGAAAATGGCAGCTAAACACATGGACATGGCAGTAATACTGGTTATCATAGAAGGTCAGCTGAAACGCCGCATGGTGTCTTAATTAGTATGCCGAGTGTCACCACTTGACCAAGTGTAGCTCAGCACGTAGACAGCCGCTTATTGCGGACACTAGCTAACTGTTCTAATTGTTCACGATTAACTGTAGCCACTCACTAACAGGGCCTAAATATACTTGACAGATTCACATAGAGCTAATATCACTGTTACTAACAGTTTATTCTGTATACGCCTCAAGTTGGCAAATGATCAGTTATATACCCCTTGCCTGGAAGGGCAGTGCAAGGGGGCGGAGTGGCCTCGGGTGAGTCGGCGACACGGAATGGCCAATATGATCGGGCCATAAAACCAAAATTTAGTCCAACCTAGTACTATCAGAGATTCTCAGTGTCCAACAGTGATGGTCAGGTTAACCAGGTTCGCTTGATGGCAATGATTTGTTACACTGTCCTGATGTCATATATCCGAAATACTGGAGCCCTTTCTTCTCGCTGAACTGGTTTTACAGCTTAAGAAGAAGATACAGAGATTAACCAGCTGTAGGGTATGATTAACTTTTCATTTTGATTGATGCTGTAATATATAAGCTTTTCGTTACATATTGAATACTGAAATGGCCTTGATTTCTCGTGAATTTGCTGCCAACTAGCTGCCCATCCGCTGACACCACACATTTTGTCAACTGCGCCTGCACAATAGAGGGTGAAACGGGCGGCTTTTTGACTACTCGACCCGCCTGCACCCGTAGTAATTCCAGCTGCCCTCTTCCGACCGATGAAGTCACTTTCAGTACTGCGCATGCTCGAATTAGTGCAGTGGTACGAGATCTTTACCCGCAGTCTGGCGGGCACGGGGAAAATGATTAATATTGACAAATACTGAATAATATACAATGTTTTGCGTGAAACTGCGCGCTTCTCGCGATATTTTCTGTTCAACTCAATACTACTTCGTAAGCAGAACTGTACTTGACGACAGTAGAGCCATCTAGTGCCCAGAACCCATTTCAGTCTTTTATTGCCAAGTCTTCGACTTTGATATCTTGTCTTACCCAAAGTCCAGCGAGTCCTCGCTCGAGATGTTATACATCGCCCAAGTGGGAGGTGCCTATTACGCCATCTTGTTTCACGTAGCCGAGTATTCCTAGTCTAGTACCAATCAACAGTTTCCTTACTTGACCACGTGACAAAACTAGTGACCGCATTAACATGACAGTCAGCAAATGGCCGGCCCACGGTGTCGATGTCTTGGTCACCATGACAATGCAATACAAATGGGACAGAGAATAAACTGGAGAAGAAACATATTGGGTAAAGACTGCGCAGCTCGATGTGCGCATAAGCCGAAGGCGTCCAAAATGAGCCTAGAAAATGGCCGACATTCTACAGCTAAGGAATAAGTGGGAGGCAATACGACAATATTCATCGTTTTCTTGGGTCGACTAGTTCACCTTTGCGACAATTCAATTAGCTAAATTGTAGATTCAAAATATCGCAATTATGGATTTTAATAATGTTTTATTGCGATTTATTCAAACGGTCATAGGAACAATATAGGATTGTCAACAAGGGTATTGCAAGTAAATGAGCAAATTAAAAAAGGTCAAGTGGGCTTTGCGCTTAGAAATGTGGGCCAAGTGCTAAGACGTCGTAGATGTGGCCGGATGGAGCTTGACCACGACCAGAGCATGGGTCACACGGAGTGGGCACCACGCAAGTGGGCTGGACACAGACGCACTTGGGCTGGGCACAGACCACCGGTGGTGGGCAGCAAGGAAGCGGTGCCGGAGTGGTGGTCGGTGGTGGGCAGCAAGGCTGGACAGCCATCGGTTGGCAGCAAGGAGTGGCCGGAGCTGGGGCTGGTGGGCAGCAAGGGTTGGCCGGGGCCTGGAACTTGGCCAACTTGGTCTGAATCAGGCTCATCTTGAGATTCTTCTTGGCGTAGAACATGTTCTTAACAGCGGCCATCTTTTGCTGCTTGGCGGCCAACTTGGAGCCCACTGCGCCGATGAGGGCGCTCTTGTCAAAGGTGGGCCAAGATGGCTGGCAGGGATTCACAGCTGGTGAACAGGGAGCCTGACCACAGGGTTGACCACAGCCTTGACCACCTTGCTGGTTGAACTTGTTCATGAAGCCAACCGATGAGCTGACCAGTGAAGCAATGGCGATGGTGAGGACGATCTTGGCGGCCATCTTGTTGTCTATGGAGTAGATAATAAAACAATGGTAGAAAAGGAAGTAAAAGCTAAGAAGGCAAGTGAAGCTGTGAATGACTTTCTCTGAGGATCCCAACTATTTATACTCAAATAATTCGCTCAGGCCATGATTCAAAGGTCAAACTTTCAGCTTTATCCGGTTGAAGAGAACGGTCACGCGTGACTTGCATTAGGTGAACTCACACACGTGAAGCCCAGTTCAAATTATAGAGTATTTCCGATGATTGGTTCATAACCGAAACAACAGATGGCGCTAAAGCCGGAAACTTAGAATGCATTCAACTCACAACTATTTGTTAAAAGTTAGTATAGTTAGTGTAGTTAAACTCGTTCAACGCTAGTTTCACTATTACTATAGTATAATAGTTTTTAAAGGCGATTGAAAGTTTATTCTGTTACGCAATTACTTCATTCTATTGAATTTCTTTCCGTTTTTCAATGCATTCTGACGCCATCTTTGTTTTATATTGTTTGCATAGAAACATTTTCTTCGGGTGGAGTATGAGCCGATGCTTTAACGAATGACAAATATTGCGTCATCGAGCTGACCATTAAGACCTGTCACGTGATCCCGACTTGTAATATTTTCAAATATTATATAGATATCTGAGAGCAGTGTCTGAAAGTGCTTTAAAGTCAATCAAGAGCAAAACTGAGAGTACATTCCTTTTCCGTTTCCGGGATTGCAACTCCATTACCAAAGTCGGACCTCACAATACGAGGCATATGTATATATATATTTGTGTTCTATCAAAAATATTATCAGCTTAGTCTATTATTAAGCATCCTTGATGTTGAATCCAGGTATAAAATGTTTCCCGTGAAAATTTCCATATGGATAGATGGATGAGACAAGGCTTCCGCCATTGCTTGAATTAGCACTTGAATTGGAGTCAAGCTTGGCTTGGAAATGTTGGTGTAAACTGCTGGACATCCGGTTAATCATGACCTCTTCCGGCAGAGGGTCATATTTGGCCTGGTGGCCATTTTGTTGGTCGTGAGCGTTGCCATGGTCACCGCCGATGACTTGACTGATATGGTTGGCAGTGGACTGGGGCGGCGGGGGCATGAACTTGGCCGAGATGCCATTGGTGAAGCCGGTCCGGGCGGCCAGGCCGCCATTGGGCAGCTGGGAGCAAGCTTTGCGCTTCCGTTTCCGCGTTTGAATTGTGTCCTTCTTCATGGTCAGGGGTCGGTTGACGTTGTGCAACTTGAAGTACAGGCCACAGGCATTGCACACCGGTTCGCCGTTGCTGTTGCGTCGCCATAGCGACGTCGTCGTTGTCTGGCAGTTGCTGCAAGTTATCCCCGTTCGCCGGGCATTTGTCTGCAAAGGAAGAGGAGAAGGGAGGGAGAGGGGGAGAGAGGGAGAGAGACGAGTCAGCTAGTGCAGGGACGAAAGTGCGTCAACTCACCAATCTGCGCTGATTCTTCACCAATGGTCTATTCATGCCGTTCATTTTATGGTACAAACCACAGGCATTGCACAGATAGTGACCTGAGACATAGAGGGAGAGGGAGAGAGAGAGGGAAGAAGAGCACAATCGTCTAATTAGAGTACTAATCTAATCGGCAATCAAGTGATCTAGTTATGCATTTAGTGTCTCCGTTAACACAACTAACCAGTACCATCACGTCGCCATAAAGGAGTTTGCACGGCACCACAGTTGACGCACTCACGGCCCTCTGCGTGACGATTCGAGAGGAGAGAAGAGGACACGGTCAGCAATTACAAACGGTCCCTTAAGCAATCTGGAGAGAAAACGTACCCGTGTCGTAGCTCTGGTGATAGATGACCGGGCCAAGGCTGGAACCGTAGATGGGCACATGGTCGCCGATGAGGTGCGAATGGAGTTGCGAGTGCTGCTGCAGCTGACCGGCACTGGTTCCATTCAGTCCCGCGTGAGTCCAGTCGAGGGAGTAGCCCGAGGAGGGAATGGCGGCAGTTGCATAGCTGTTGAATTCTTGCTTGACTTGGTTCACCTTCATGTCCATGGAGGCACCTGTGGCAATGCCGGCACTGCTGTCACCGTACCAGACATGGCCGTGTGACGCAGGCTGGCCCACGCTGGCCGTAGTGGTGGGCAAGTGGGCCACAGGTGTTTCTTGTTGCACTGGCTGATTGGTCCAATTAGCGAGAGACGGGTGCCCCTGGTGGTGATTTGAGTCGTAGGTGTGAACATGATACTGGTGATTAGTGACGTGCTGGCTCTGGTGGTGCTGGTGATGATGAGCCTGACTGGTGGCAGTGGTGGTGGGCGCGATGCTAATTGGCACATGTGGGCCCTCGGCGGTCTGGTGTCTCTCTTCATAGGGTGACGCAATGACAGAACTGGTGCCACTGGTGGCTGATGTAGTTGCAGAACCTTCCAGCGGCTCGCTCGAGTAGACTAGACCACATCCATCATGGCCGCCAGTGGTCTGGTTTGTCTCTTCGCTCTTCACCGCGTTCGGCAGTCTCTCCGTCTCATCGTGACTCCCACTACTGTGCTCTTGGTGTTCTGTCTCACTTAGACCACTGTCACTGTGACTGTCACCGTGGCCATTCCTCATGTCCATCACTGGACTCGAGTCGGCCATCTTGTTTCCCCTGAACACACTTTTTGACTTGAACCTTTTTGCGTCAACTTTGTTGCAAATAGTTACACTGTGAAAGTGAAAGAGACGGAAGATACAAAGCGGTTATATCAAGTAAATAGAGAGGCAGTGAAAAAGAGAGAGGAGAGAGAGAGAGGGAGAGCGAGAGAGTGAAAAGGAGCGGCTTATGAATTTATAGTCTAGAACTATAAATGCTACATTCAAGTTGCCATTTTGTCGCAAAGGATTCTATGTCTGGTACACGAAACGGCCAACCCACAGAATATGTACTCATATTTCTTCAGCAACGAGAGAGGAAAGGGAGAGAGGGAGAGAGAGAGAGACGTTAAAAGCCAGAACCCTGTTATTCCAGCAACATGCTGCTTCAGCATTGATAAGAACGAGAGCGACAAATTAAGTGCGACCTTCGAGAAGAGAAGATATCCTGATAAGAAATGAACTAGCAAGTATACTACACTACAGTTACGGACGTTTCTCTCTCCCTCTCTCCTCTTCTCTCTCTCTCACTCTCGCTCTTTCCAGTAGCTCGCTTCTTGACTACAACAGAACTTCGGCTATTGCTATATAGAATGAAACTATGCAGTACAGTTCGACACAAGGTTATTGTCCTCTCAAGTCAGAGGGTCGCCTCCAGGGTCCCAACTTCCGGTTTCCTGCTCGCTTACTTCCGTTCAGAGCGGGCTCAGCCGGCACCGGGACTTTGTTTCTTGAAAGTAAAAACAAAAACTGCTCTCGCTCTCTCCCTCCTCTCCCTCTTCCCCTCTTTTCTTCCTGAAAAACAATGGTTCCAGAATTGACTCCAAACTGATTAGTTTTGCACGGGCACCGGAAACAGGACAAGGCTGAAAGCCAACTGTTGAGCAGTTTAGAACAGTTCGGATTTTGACGATAAACAATCTTTGGCTACTCACGTTTCATGATGCAATTTTTTCAAAAAATAACGGTATTTTGGAATCAACTCTTTTTTCGGGGACCGTTTCCTTATCTAACCTTGCACAGACTTTCCGGAGCAGTAAGATAAATCTAAATTGTTCTTCTCTCTTAATCCAGCTCTAATGGCGATCAACACCGGACTGACAATTTATGAGGTTCGTCTCTCAGCATTGTCCATCAAGTGGTCAACTCCCCTGAGACTGGCCACGAGACGTGCGCAAGTCACATTGATGAATCACACACCGCCGTCAGCCACAGTCAATGGCCGACGACCGAATGTAAACAGTGGTCAAGAGAACATATTTGCTCCATGTGTGATCAGTGTTTGCAATCTAAGTCATGGCTGCCATGTCGGTTCAGGAAGTAGTCGCCCCTGATTAGGCGCGATGTGCTAATTACAATCAGCTGTTGTCGCTTATCTCCTGTTTACTATGTATCGGAAGGAGTTGAGTGTTTGCTCTCGTCTTGCAGATTGGTTAAAAATGGTTCACGGAATCAACTTTGATTGTCAGGCGGTCTGATTGATGCAGTCCTTTAATTATCTGTCAACTCTTTCCTAGTTGATACTTTATTTTTTAATCATCGAACAAATACTATTCTATAATTAAATTAATTTATACTTTGTTGAACACCATCGTCAGCAGAAAAAAGTAGTAACATGATCATCTTCCGATGAAACTCAGACAGAACTTTGTACTCTTCTATCGGCATTTAATTTGCAGATATTGCAATTAGAGCGAACCGCAATTTAAACTACATCAGCTCTTGTCTAGCACATCAGAGTTAGTTAGCGTAATAGTACGAGGGTCAGAAAGAGCCATTTATTAGTCAAACTGGTCAAAATAAAGAAAAATCACAAAATCAATTCGATTGTCCAACATGAAGTAATCAGTACAAAATTAAATAGTAAATATTTCAAACATAATACATCACGCCACCAATGCTGTCCTGTTCGGCGAACTTTTCGTAATTGAACTTGCAGCTCAGGGCACCCAGATAGTGGACGCGAGCCCGATAGGCGACCAAATTAGCGTACGCCACTGGGGCAGGGACAGAGATGCTGCGCGTACAGCGGACAAAACAGTGGGCCAGAGCGTACGTAATGGCCTGCAGTTCGTCAGCTTCAAAGTTATTGTCGTCCAGTAGGACATAGTAGTGCGACGGCCGGCTGGTGCCCTGAATGCCCTCGTGAGAAGCAAGGTAGAAGTCAAAGTCAGTTATGTGGATGACATCTTGGTCCACGCACGTGCCCGGCGGAATGTTCAAGGCCCGGCCGACGCCATCTTTGGGAAACTGGGGAATGAAGCGAGTCCGGTGGTTCTTTTGAACAATGACTAGGGTGAACTTTGGCTTGTTGCACTTGATGTGCTTGTACTTGTTGCGGACATTCTTCATGCCTCTCAGAAAGGCTGGTCCTTCGACTTCAAGAACCTTCCGGAACTGCGACTCAGAGACGCCGTCCCGGTAGATGATCACCTTTTCCGGAAAGAAGCCATTCTTGTCTACGTAGGCACTGAAGATGGCAGTCATCATGTTCTCCAGCTGATCAAGTAGCTCCACCTGGGCATTGCCCTTGTGGACGCGAACCGAAGACAGCCATCGCGACTGGAACCGATCAGCTGATGCCACAACGGCACAAATCGAGGTGGCCAGCTGCTCGCCCGGCGAAGGGTGAGTGAAATCAATGCCCACAGTCATTATCTTGTCATGCGTGAAGAATGACGGCAACTGGCTGTTAGGATGAAGAGCACTAGAGACACCGCCCAGCTTTGAATTGATCTTCAATAGAACGTTCTTTATATAGTTGTCTTCGCCGAAGCGTTTCATGTTGCGCTGATGGAGACACTGAGTGGCTATCTTGTCAAAACAGTCGCCGGTCAGTTTGATTTCTCGGTATAGATCGTGCGACTGGAAAAGAACGAAGACGACCAGCTTGCAATTAGGAACTCGCGACTTCAAGTTCTTGAACAGTTCAACTATGCAGCCCGGTACATAATCTCTTGTCACGACCAAAGCTATGTACAGAATCGAATAATTTAAAATACAAACTAGAGTAAATGCTTTCACTCACCAGGATCAGCGAATACAAATCCCAGTTGAGTTCCGTTATGCTTCATCTTACTGATGAGTGTCGTCGACTGGAAACCTTTCACGAATGAAATGATAGTCCATTCAGTTTTCGTCAGGCTGATGGGCTGCAGCAACTTTTTCTGGTGTCCAACACTCCATTGGCCTTCGAAGGGGGTTAATGTGCCTCCCTGACAGCTGAGCGCCGGTGGTTCTAGAACTCGACCGTTGATTTTAAGGGGATTGCTTCTGATCTGAATGCCAAACTCGGCCAGATATGGCTTCGAAGTTTCCTTGCTCAACTTAATTGACTTAGCAATCACTTGGAACCTCTGAACCGGCGTTTGACTGGCGGCCACTCGAATCATTTCGGCCGTACCTTCAGGGCTCATGGCTTTGACCGGCTGGTCGCCAACCAGCTCACACAGTTCTATTGGAATGTAACATGGCCGCGCAGCTGAGCCGGACACGATGCAGGGAAAGTCGGGATGCTTCAGTTGCTTGCGATGATGTCTCGAATAGAACTGCGCTACTGGTATCCTTTCAACTGGAAGCGCGATGCCATCTTCACCCATCTGAGTGTAGTCAATGATTAGTCCGTTTGCTGATTCAGCGGTGAGTCTCTTCACTTTGTACTTCCGCTTATAAGTCAAGTGATTCACTTTCACTTCTAAACCTTTCAGATTGTGTTCTATCCGATTCATTAAAGGGGCAGACTTAAAAGTGCTAGCATTCAGTGCAGTTCCTGGGTCCACGAGGGACGCCACATAGGCCAGAACACTTTTCGCTTCATAGAACAGAGTGGCAGTTCTATCGACCACCAGTAGGGGTGCCTGGCTAACGGCTCGCACTGCCTGGAAATAGCCGAAGGCCACCTGTTGCCCTTTGCTTATGGAAAGTCTACTCTTGTCAACCGTGTGCGAAAGGTAGATGCTATTGTTGATCGGAACTCCACAGTAAGTTGGGCCATGACGCAATATTATGTCCAGCGCTTGTAGACAATCTTGAGGCGGTTCGTCCAGTTTACTCTTGTAGAACTCATTCAGCTGATTGAGGTCGATTTCACTTGCTTTGCTCAACCTGATCACGTATGTAGTCTGATGGCCATTAATGTCGATCTTGATTCGCCGCTTTTGAGGCACGGTTGGGTCTTCAGCGATCAGAACGATTTCTTTGGCGGTATACATATTCTTAATGCCATCAAACACAGGTATTATGCCATCAAACAATTCTCCAGGTGTGCTGAACTGTTTTGTCATCTCTTGAATTATTTCCATATTTACTCTCAATCGCAGCTTCTTGTATCTCTTCGAGTTGATGTCACAATCGAAAATAACTTCATCTTCTTCGCCATCATCACCTCTTAATTCGATAATATCAACATCGTAATGGTGAACTTTGCAATTCGTTGGGTCGAAGCGAAGAGGATGAAAGTTGGCATACAAGGCAATCTCTCTGCCATTGATGCCATGGCCGGGACGAACCGGAAACGGCCTGAGACGAAGCGACATAATCGAAGATGACACGGAGTCAACCGAGAGGGAAGATTCTGGTCTCACATCTCTCGGCGTGGAATGGACACCACGGCTTCGAGTGACATCTAAGTGATGACAATTAGATCACGGACAACTATACATGCTCCACTTACCAGGCATGGGATCAGTTGTCTCACTTAGAACCGAAGCATCTTCGAACTGTTCGACAAGAGTAACGTCGCTGATAGAACCAATGACACTTGACGCCAACGATGTCTCCGATGGCGGCAAAGCGCTACTACATCTTGAAACATTCGTGAGGACTGTAATGGACAATATGATTACTGTTGGAACCAAATTAGACTCGACTTACATCCTCGCCCACGACCGCGTCCAGCTGGGTTCATGATTTAGCAACAATCAGTGTCCACTTGCAACAGTTGACTGTGAAGAGACAGGAATGTGAAACTAGACTGATGACTTCAGCATGGTTCCCCTTCATGACTAAACGGGTTGTCGTAAACGACTTTCTTGACATTTCAATCCAATCACAGACAAGTGAAAGTGCAGAGGGAGACACGTGACCTGAGAGTGAATATCTGGTCACGCGTGAATTCCAAAAAACCCATAAGAGAGTTGAATTTTTTCGAGGGACCGTTTCATTAATTAGGAGGGATAAACTTTTGTTGTTACTTTGCCGGCTTTATGAGAGCGAAGCGAGAATTCTTTTCTAATTTTGTTTGCTTAGTTAATTTGCACCTCTGTGTATTTATTGTTTCAAGCGCCATTTAAGCCATGCTTTCTGTTAGAGTGGTGGTTAACCGGATTCCTCCGTCAGTGGAGATCACCGTGAGTCAAAAGAATCCAAAAAAAGAAGAAAGCCGTACGTTCTATATTGACCAGACAATTAGCTTGATTGCTCTAATTAGATTTGTTTATGTAGCTGTTTTCAGTGAAGAGTATGCTGAAGAGATATATTTTCAGATCTGCGATGGAATTGTCGCGGCTTATGAGAGGCTGGGGATCAAGATGAAAGCCATTCCTTTCAGTGAGTAAAAGCTGCCTCTCATTTACATGCTTTAGATTAACGCAATTAATGCTAATTGTAGACGGATTTTGCACTCGTTGCTGGGGTAACAGCAACCATGCCTGTAACACTGCTTCAAGGGACCCTAATGACAAATTCGTGACATTCTCTTTGAATCTCAGTGAACTCTCGGCCATTACACGACTTCGAATAGTTCAGAATCGTCCGCTAGATCCTTGCTGCGAAGTTCGATGTGCCAACATCGATCTAACAGTCATGGCGAACCTACTTAAACATAAAGAACTGATTGTCGAAGAGAACAAATTCGCCATCTTGCCGAAACAAGACCGGAAAGCATACTATGACGCTATGCCCGCCGAAGTGGCGTCGCCGTTGCTATTCAAAGAAGACCGGGATCACACGAAAAGGATGATCAAGATGACCAAACTTTATGTCGACTTCATTCCGTTTCCGGAGCCTAACTTCAGAATGAGAGTTGAATTGGGGAGCAAGATGAGAAATGGCTGTCTGACTTGTCGCCATATTCCTAACATGATGAAGCAAATCACTAAAGGGATGAAGATGGCTTATCAGAAACTAGAGCTGAACTCGACTAGCCTGAAAGGTTTGACTTGTTTGTTTTTGGGCGCCATTTTGTGTAAACAGTTTCATTTTTCAGATGTACACAAAAAGAAAACGGACTCAACCGACTGGAAGGGAGCAAATGTGATCAAGTTCATGCTGGACATATCTGATCTCTGGCTGAACATCACACCGCTGCACATATATAGCGACCACGCTGAGGCGGACTTTGTTCGAGACGTTCTCAGCATGAACCTGGCAGACAAGACAGCTGATGCCTTGGTGAAGAGGAAGCGGAAGCTGTTCACAACTCTAAACAAGTCTTGCTCGGAGAGGAAAAAAGTGTCAACCAGGCTTGTCAAGGAAACGCCGGCTCAACGTCTTCCTCTGTATCAATGGTTAGAACAGTATCCAGTTACGCAACATGCTCTAGAAAAAGGAGCTCTCGATCATGTGTTGGCCCAAGTTTGTCTGCAGGATTTTCTGAACGCTAGAAGCAAATTCAAGATGGACACTCTCGTGTCGTTCGAAAACGTAGTTAGTTTTCTAATCAAATCAACATCCATGCCATCTTCAAACGTACTCAAGTCCGAAGACATCGCCGACGCGTTCGACAAAGCGAAGCTGAAGAGTGTCGAAATACTGAAACATATCGTCGACCGCCATTACAGTTCGAACTGAATCTCAGATTTTTCTTTCATCACATTTTATAGAAATTTATTGTTCAATTTGCGCTATTAATTTCAGTGTGTACATTTTTTTCAAGTAGACGTTTTTTTACCATTGTTGTCCATCTTTCATGTGAATAATTGTTCTGAGATAAATTACAGATAATTGTAATTGAGACTTTTCTTCGAATAACTCATGATTCAGAATGAAATTAAAAAAGAACAATAATTGTCTAAAGGTGTTTAAAAAATGAAAAATTCAAATAATTTGAAAATGGTGCAGAAAGTTGTCCATAAATATGGTTAATTAGTTGATTTCATTGTGAATAAGTAAATTGCAACTCGCCCGGCCTTTGGTTTCGGTTTAAATTGTGCACTAATCAATTATAGTACAGCCTTTCTAATTAAGTTCACAATTAAGTTTCTTTTTTCAATTCTTGCAGCATTGGCACCTAATTTCTCGTTTCATTTGTGTGTATATCTCTGAATTAAGAGAGAAAAGTATTTCAACTATCAGACTAGAAGTTAACCACATAACTGGATTAATTAGTAAATATTATAAACATGATATGGCAATTTAGACTTAAGTAAAACCATGGATTAACTAGGAAGCGGAAATAGATGAGATCAACTAGATTGCGCAAGTAACATTTTTCTCTCTCTCTGTCTCTCAGGTTTTTCACATATTTTCCCGAATGTTTCAATATAACTTTCCCTCAAATAGTATTTTTTCAGAGTAGCCCACTTGAAAAGTATGATTCGACTCTTTGTATAATATAGGTAAAATTCGATCGATTCATCACTTTGGTTTCGCGCCTTTTTTCACTTGAAATCTCTCTCGTCCAGCCACTCATTTTTTTTCGGGGCGTGGCTAATATATTGCAGCTTATTTCTTTTTCTGACCCAATATATAAGTAAGCGTGTTATTAGAAGAAGCAGTGTAGTGTATCATGTTTTGTGTATGGTAAAATTTTTTCTTGTCAAAGAGAGCGAGAGAGAGAGAGAGAAAAGTTCCTTTCGAGTTCTGTTCTAAATTCGTGAGCAATTTTTTGTCCTAAAGTCTTCTTCGTCATATCTGTTTTTTTCGCTACCTTTATATTTGGTTTCGTGTCCGTTTATCAAACCTAACCAACTGCCCATCACTGGCTGATTAGGGGTTTATTTCAATTAATCAAGTATAAGTATACTCGGCACCTGGTTTTTTGACTTGTCATGGTAGACAACTTGAGAGAGGAGTTTCTTTGCAAAAAATGGCGTCTTTGGCCAGAGAGGGAGAGAGGAGAGGGGAGAGAGGGAGAGGAAAGGAGGACAAAAAGTCGCCATTGTTCTTCTAGTGACATTTGTTCACGCGAACCGTTCAAAGTTGGCCCTCGCTGTACATTTCGAGTAATTGAATCAGCTGTGCCTTGACGACGGCCACAATGTTCTAGAACTTCGTCCTCTCTCTCTCTCTCCCTCTCCTCTCTTCCTCTTTTCATATCAGCTTGGAAGCAAGTTTCAAGGAATCATGATCAATGTTTCTTTTTGCCGAACAGTTGGCGCGAAAGGATAACTGATTAATCGAACCGGAAGTTCCATGAGGGAGAGAAAGCAATTTGATTTGGTTCGATTTTTCGGGAAGAGAGCGAGAGAGGAAGAGAGGGAAGGGAGGGCTTCATATGTCCTAAATTTGGAAGAGAAACTAGTGCAGAACAGTTCAAGGATTCCAGTCGTCGTCGAAGGAAACTTCCTTTGACTGGGAGGACTTTTTGAGGGCACTGACTCTGCCCTTGGAAGGCCCGGCCACCGGGGCCACGGAGCCGCTTTCAGAGCTGGTTTCCGGTTCCGGTCTTCCGGTAGACGAGCTGCGCATCGAGCTCTTGGCCGGCTGGGGTGGCCCGCTGCAGCCCGGCTCACTGGTGGCGGCCGTCGAGCCCACGTCGGCCCCGCACAGGCCACAGCTGACCCCGTGGTGACTATGGGACGACGAGTCAGAGGCGCCACCTGGTGAGCTGGGCTGACTGCACGGCGGAGGAGGCAGTGGCAGCTGGGAAGGCCCGCTGGTGGTCTTGGTAGTGGTGGGCGCCCTGGGCGGTGGCGGGGGCTTCTGTTTGGCCGGCTTCTCGGTGGCCGTTGTCTGACCGGAAGTGGACGAAGCCTGCGACGAACTGGATGCCCCGGAAACTTTGGCACCGGTTGACTGGGTTATACTTTCATTTTGCTTCGAACTTCCGGCAGAGGGGGCGGTGACGGAGGTGCTGGTGGTTGTTGTGGTGCTGCTGATGGGACCGGAAGTACCGCTGGCACTGGTGGTGGTGATGTCGCCCGACCGGGCGATCGTTTGACAGGGAGTACTTCTACCCGACAAAGATGGCGGCTTGGTGAAGGGCACCGCCATGTTGCGCACACTTTCCCTAATTGTTTGCCTAATTGTCTTCAAAAATGAATTACGGAAGTCATTTGTACTGTTCAACAAGAAGGATCAAAATTAGCAACAATTTAGTTAATTGCAATCAATCACCTGTTCGATAATTGGTAAACTTTTTCCGTCCTTCGCTGACTTCCGCCGGAAATTTGAGTGCAACGCAAATGAATCAATTCCCAAATAAATTGACTGGAAGAGGAACCGGAAGTGGCGGCCGGGACAGCTGGCGAGGGACCGGAAGTGACCACTTCGCCATTGGTGGCCGACGACTGGGAACCGGAAGTGGCACTCGAAGAACTGTCCCTACTGGCTCGAACTTGAACCTCGGTAACAGGAATTAGAACTTGATAACGAATAATTTCAACTTCGGACAATTTACTCGTGACACCCTGGAAGAGAAAATCGAACCGTTAGAACATGTTCTAGAACCTGTTTCGATTGGTTCGAAATTGGACAAAATCGAATGTAGTTTGCTTATGTACACGTCGAGGAGAAAATCAATTTCCCGTTTGCTTGCAGGCTCGAACTGTTCAAAGTGTTCAGAGAACTCAATAAGCTGAAAGTTAAACTGTTCGAACCAAAGTTCGAACATGGACAAAATTTTCATTGGAAATTCGAGAAAGGGAAAAAGTTCTGAACGTTCGATTTGTGCAAATGTTCAGACTAAACAGAACTCGAAGTAGAACATGGTTCAATATGAGTGTGTAGACGAGAACGGTTCTAGAACCTCTCGCTCTTCCAGTCGAGCACATTTCAATCAAAGTTCGACACTTCGAGACCCAAAGTGTCCTCGAACGCAAAGTTCGAACAGTTCTAAAAAAGGAGTCCCAACTCACCACGAGCTTCTTTTTCTGCCGGATGCGCTCCTTGCAGAGAAACACGACGGCCATCTTGAAAACGAAGCACATGGCGTGCAGGTCGAGTCCCTTCTTGATCTTGCCCAAGAACTCGGCCATGTTGACCCAGTCGATGCCGCCATAGTATAAAAGTTCTACCGGGCTGAGTTCGACAAGGACCCGGGTGGCCTTGTAGTGCTGGCGCTGAAGGTGATCAAAGATGGCGCCATATTCCTCATGGATACGTTGCATCTCATTGATGTGCTCGGCCACGCGCTCCATGCCCTTGAGGGCCTGGCTAAGATGGCGGTGCTCCTCTGACGCAGGCGCAGTCAGGTGTTTCATTTGCTGCAACAGCAACGGATACTTGAGTATCCGCTGAATCGGCTTTATCAGGTAGGACTCGAGGCTGTACGCGTGCTGCCCTCGGCTCCGGACACTCAGGAACTCGGTCAGCGCCGGATTCAACGAGTCCAGGTTCGAGGGGTGCAGGATTTTCTGGGCCTTGGAGTGCGAGGCGCAGAACGAACTGTACAGCTTGAACCGTTCGGCGTGCCCCTGGAATGCGTTTCCCAGCGCGAACAGGATGGCCTTGAACTGACCGCACTGCTCCAAGCGGTCAAAGTCGGAACCTTCCAGCTCCACGGACAGTTCGAGTGACGCCAGGAACTTCCGTTGGAAGCCGACTATCTCGACGATGTTGCCGAACAGCGTTTGCGTGTCGCTGGTGTTCAGGAAGTTTTGCTGCTTCATCGGCTCCAAGTAGATCTCCAGCAGGGAGTTCAGGTGCTAAGAGAGGGAGAGGGGAGGGGGAGAGGGGGAGAGAGAATTTGAAGAATGTCAGATTAGTGATGGGCAAGTCTGGGCTCAAAATGTGTGGGGCAATGATTAGGGATTCTGACGGCGAGTGGCTTTGAGTGAGACTTCTAGCTTGTCTTTATCTCTTCTATCTCGCTCTCCTCTCTCCCTCCTCTCTCCCTCCTCCCTCTCTCCCTCTTCCAGGTTAGATTTATGGTCTTTCTCAGCCTGCTGGTCACTAAGGCGGTCACGTGGTCAGCTGTCGAAGCAATATTTGGAGCCAAAAAAGAGAGAGAGAGAGAGAGAGATGACAAATGAGAGCGGACAGTTGCGAGAGTGGAAAAGGATGACTCGAAGAAGCTTGGGCTCATCTTTGATTTTATCGCCCTCTCCTCTCCCCCTCTCGTCTCTTTCCCTCTCTGCTCTTCTTGAGTCATTCTTTGCGAGATGCATTGAACATAGTTTTCTTTGCTGGCAAGGAACGGCGCCTGAAAATAAATGAGATAAGGAGAAAGGGAAGAGGAAAGAAATGCTTCCTTGCTCTCTCCCTCTCTCCTTCTCGCTCTCCTCTCCCCTCTCTCCCCCTCTCTCCCTCTGCTCCTCAAGGCAAGCGTTTTCTTTTCGATCAATGAATTCGATGCTACTGTAGCTTAATTGAAACGAGAATCCTATCTCAGACCATCTCTCTGTCTTGCTTCTCTCCCTCTCTCCATCTTTCCCTCCCTCTTCCTCTCTCTCTCTCCCTCTCGCTCTCCCTCTCTAGCTTTCTTGATTTCATCAATCCCATGGCAATTCGGTTAAGTAAGTCAAGTGAAAGTCATGGGAAACAATCTACTTTCGAGACTCAGAAAGGGATAAACGGCTCTGACCAGAGAGGGAGAGGGAAGAGGGAGAGAGAAGAGGGCGAGAGCTGCAGTAAACATGCAAATTGCCTCGCAGTAATGCGACGCAGGATATGGGCCATTATTCGAAAGGTCTGTACCATTGTGACGTACTCGAGAACATTGTCGAAAATGTTCTACAAATGGCATGTCGACAAGAGCAAACAAAAAATATGCAAATAGAAAAACACAATTTTGCCATTTTCTCTCTCTCCCTCTCCCCTCTCAGTCTCTCCCTCTCCCCTCTCTGGCACTCCATTCGCCAGCTAATAAAATATGGCCATAAAAAAGCAACTGCCTGAACAGTTCAAAAAAGAACTTACCTCGACATAGGTTCGCTCGGTGTCTAGTAGTTCCCGGATGACCTTGCGCAGCTTTTCTGCGTCGCTCAGGGGTGGTCTCTTAATATAGCAAAGGTTATCTTCGTCGTGAACGGACACTTGGTGTAACAGCTGGGGCTGCGGCTGAGGATGATGATGGTGAGGATGAGACAAGATGGCGGCGCCGGGCAGCGCCGAGTTGCTGTGGTTCAGTAGGCCGGCTCCAGGCAGACCGGGCTGGGCGGCGCTGGGTCCGCCCTTGGCCGCCGCACTGTGCCCATGATGGCCTGGGTGACCCTTAGAAGCCGACGAAGGCGCGCCTGGCGGCTGATTAGACGAAGTGTGCGCAGATAGTCTACAATATTCAGTTGTAACTTGCTCCGCTGTCTTTAACAAGGTCTCGGCAATTTGCTCACCGGAAACGGAAGTGCCCAACGGAGTGGCCGGTGCCCCGTAGCCACCCGGCTGCCCCAGGGCCGAGGAGGGCCGCGTGACGGCGGCCCGGCTGTCCCAGGGCGAGGGCACTATGAGCCGGTCAAGGGCCTCGTCGGAGATGATGCCATCTGACGGCGGCGGCGGGCACACCAGGGACTCAATGTACTCGTCGGTCGACTTGACCGCGATGGCCAGTTCCGGTGGCTCGGTGCGACATGACCTGAGCACCATGCACAGGGACTGCTCTTCCTGCAGCACCGACTCGATGTACATCATGTCCAGGTCCGAGACCACGGCCCCGTTGATGACCAGTATCTCGTCGCCCTTCATGAGCCCCTGCTGGCCCGCCAGGGACATGTCCTCGGCGCGGCTCACGTAGACGCACAGCTCGTCCTGGTTGTGCACGTCGGCCATGTTCTCCACCAGCTCCGCCTCCACGCTGAAGCCGAACAGCTGGTCCAGCGCCATGCGGGTCAGTTCCACTTGGTACAGAACTTTGGCCTGGACTTCGATTGCTTCGAACTCGGGGAACTGGTCCAGCGTCTCGTGGCGTAGGGGCACATAGGGTTCACAGTTTTCTTGGACAGTGCGCAGCCGCAGAAAGTAGTCATTGGGCTGGAGCTGCTTGTCGCCCAGGGCTGACCAGAGTATCTCTTCCACCGTCTCGGTGCCCCTCACGGTCACCGAGTAGGGCGTCAGGTGGTCGGGCGGCAGAAGGAGCGTCAGCTGCCGCTCGCCCGTCGCACTGCCGGGCCTCTGCTGAGAGCCTTGGCGCGAGCCCAGCGAGCCACCGCGCGAAAGGGGCCTCCCTTGGCCGCCGAAGGGTCCTCCGCGGCGCCTCTGGCTACCCCTACCGCTGATGACGTTGGTCAACATGGACGGCGACCGGGCACAGATGTAGGCGTGCAGGCTGGAGACGGTGAACACGCCCAGCCGGTTCAGGGTCACCTTGGTCGCCTTGGACACGTGGGCCAGCAGCGTCTTGGGATTGGGCAGCTCGGTGGCCTGCAGGGAGGCCATGTAGCACCGGAGGCGGTACTGCTCGCAGTGGAACTGTTCAAGGTTCTCGTCATGGTTGCGCAACTGCTCGTGCAGAACCTTTCGCGTCTCGCCGTCAATGGCGCCCGTGGTCTGAATTTCGGCCGCATGGCGGAGCTTGGCCTCCGAGTCGATGCCCCGGTCGAGGCGGGAGATGTCGTCCTGCAGCAGGTGCAGGGCGCCCGTCTTGCCCCGGTGGCGGGCAAAGGCGGCCCCACAGGCATTGTGAATGGCGCCGATCCAGTTGTCCAGTTCCACTTGGCACGGGGCCTGGAAGAGGTAGGCGTCCCCGAAGGCCGTGGACAGACAGAACACATTGTCCCGCTTGGGGTGCTCCGGTATGGGCTGCATGATGGCGCCATCTATGATGATCAGGTGGCGCGGCGTGTTCTCGATGGCCCGGCCGTCGCGTGAGTCACACGGATAGAAGAGCAGCGTGGTGCCCTTCAGGCACACCCAGTACCCCTTCCAGCCCCGCTTGCGGGCCAGTTCAATCTGGTGCCTCTTGCGCAGAATCCACTTCTTGACCGACAGGAAGCCCGCCTTGCGCACTGCGCCGGTGCACTGGAAGGCAGCCGCCGCTGCCCCCGGACTTTGACCGGTAGGGCGACTCCCGGGTCTCGTGGTCATCGTCGTCCGATATTGCGGTGGTCAGCGACAGGCGCTCGTCGTCCGACATCTATGGGAGAGAGTGAAAGGGAAATATTAAGTACATCAGGGACCAGTTCATGAGTGACATCAGTATTCAGGTCAGGTGTAGAGACAGAGGGAGAGGGAGAGAGAGAGAGAGAGACGCGAACAGCTGTTGGCCTGCGAGAGGGTAAACATGACATGTAGCCCTTTATTGACCTTCTTGATGAAGCTGAGCTCGCAGTCATCGGTCCGGCGGCCATCTTGGTGCTGGTGGAAGTAGCGCGGAGCCCCGCGCTCGGCGTACAGCCGCCAGTCAAAGAGGATGCCCGGGCACAGGCGGGTCAGGGTGTCTATGGCCATGACCATGGTGTCACTGGGACGCCTTGGGTCCGCCCTTTCGCCGCCCAGCGCTGCCCTTGGACGGCTGGCTTCCCGCTAGAGCCGGGCAAGCAAGTCGGAAGGGCAGACACGTGGTCTCGCCCGTTCAGGGAACTCGACGCGAGGTGAACTGTTCTAGAGCTGGTCGTCGACCTTTGCTGTGCACATGTTGTTCTGACGAAGGACTGAACTGTTCTAGAACTCGAGCTGTGATCACGTTCGGACAGAGAGCAAAATTCGACGACCATATCACCATCGACGGGAGAGAGGAGAGGAACGAGAGGCGAGAGGGCGAGAGGGGCGGAGTTGAAAGGTCCCCTCTCGTGAACCCGAACTGTGTATGAATTGCAATACACGAGGCGAGAGAGGGAGAGAGCGAGAGGGAGAGAGAGAGGAAAACGAACGCGCTTAGAACAGTTCACAGCTAAGGACGCTTCGAAGCTTCGAATTGGGTTTAAGTTAACATGGCGACCATGGGCACCTCTTGATATTTACAAAGAGAGCGCGAGGGAGAGAGAGAGAGGAGAGAGAGAGAGCGCGCCAGAGAGGGAAAAGAGGAGAGGGAGAGAGAGAATCAAACTTGCGACTTTAATGCGCAATCGCTTCCCTCGCTCTCCTCATGTCTCTGCGAGAGTCGCCATTCAAATCGATCTCGGTTCTAGAACCTTTCGCTCTCGAAAAGAGCAAAACGAGAGGAGAGAGGGAGAGAGAGGAAAGAGAGGAGAGGAGAGAGGGAAGAGCGATGCGGCCGGCATTTCCGCATTTTATACCCGGTCGCCATTGATGGTTAGAACTTCGCCACTATCGTCGCCACTTTCTTCATTGAGTTCGCCGAAAAGAGATAGAACAGTCCTAGAACTCGGTCATTGCCTTCGAGTCGAACATTGAGCAGTCTCTCCCTCTCTCTCCCTCTCCCCCTCTGCCGCTGTCTCTCTGAAATTTTTATACAAAGATGAAGACGCAGCAATGTTCCGAAAAAGGCAAAGGGAAGAAGGGAAAAACTTGTATCGATCGAACAGCAAACTGAAAGTTCTAGAACTTAGTATATTTTCGAAGTGTCGTGCAATATATTGGACTCTTCGAACACGTGAACCTAATGTTCTCGTCGAACTGTTCAAGAGAGAATGTTCTGAGCAAACAGTGACAAATTCCGGTCTCAACTTGAACACATTATGACAGAGTCCACAACTGTCAAGCCTTTGAGAGCAAAGTTGAACAGTTCGAAGCTGCTAAATGTTCTAAATGTCCTAATGGCGTTCTGTTCTCGCATTGATATTCGAGAAGCATATTTTCGATGAACACTCGAACGGTTCTAGAACTAATTTGTCATTCGATTAATTATGTACACGCCGAGTCGTAATTTGACGAACATGCACTAAATGAACATTATGTTCACTATTAGCTTAGAACATTTGAGGACAATTGCTGTCTCTCCCTTTCTTGCTCTCTTCCTTTCCTCTCTCCTCGCCTCTCTCCCTCGCCTCTCTCCCTCTGCTCCTCATTTGAGTTCTAGAACTACGTTCGACACTTTCAAGGCAATGACCAAACTGTAGCCAACGTTATAATGACGATAAACTTTATGGCAAATCAGCTGTTTAATAGCTGCCATTACCTCTCTCCCTCCCTTTCCTCCATCCCTCTCGTCTTTCCTCCTTCCTCTCCTCTCCCTCTTGCAATTCTTTGCCGAACAGTTCGGCACTAAGGAGTTCAGCTTCGGTGTATCCTTAGAGCGAAACTATTCGGCGAATGTACTCCGTCACAAGTTATTGTACTGAAACTAACTATAAAGAATGAGTTCTCTCTCTCCCTCTCTCCTCTCTCCCTCTTTCTCCTCTTACCCAGCTCTTTCCCCCTCTCTCTTCCCCTCTGCCTCTCTATTACTACTTGTCCAGTTGCGATATTTCTCTGAGACATTACTGACAATGATGAGAAGTGCTAGAAGCCATCAATAGACCTCTCTTGCTTTCCCTCTCTCCCTCTTCCCTCTCCCTCTCGCTCTCTGCCTGATCGACAACAATAACCAAACAATATTCGAGCAACATGCAGATCGACTTTGAACGGTTCTAGACTCGTTCGACTTCTTTTTCATCTTACAAACAGCTACTACTCGAGGTGAAAAACTGCGAAAATTCGACGAGAGGGAGAGAGGAGAGAGGGAAGGGGAAAGAGAGGAGAGAGAGGAAGACACAGCTTTTTCTTCAAACCTCTCTCTCCCTCTCTCTCTCTCTCTCTCTCTCTCGCTTTCTCGGATTGTATGTTTGCCATAGCTAGAAGTTTTTTGCCACTTGACATAGTCAGCTTCTACGAGAGGGAGAGAGAGAGAGAGAGAGAGAGAGAGAGAGGGTGAGAGAGAGAGAAGACGAGTCTAAGTTGCCTTGAAGCTGTCTCTCGCTCTCTTTTCTGTCTCTTGCGTTCCCTTTGTCTCTCTTTGGATTATTTACATAGCGACTCTCGATTAGGAACACTCAACTGCCTCCTCCTCTTACCAGCACTGGCTCTCGCTCCCTCTCCTCTCCTCTCCCTCTCCCCCCTCCTCGCATCTCCTGTCAAGAAAGAGAAATCCTTTTTTATTAATTCATAATTTTCAAAAAAGAGTAATTTTGGGTTCACGAAATAGAGCTGGAGGGAGAGGGAAGGGGGAAAGAGAGGGGAAAGAGAGAGAGAGAGAGAGAGAGAGAGAGAGAGAGGGA
The DNA here is from genome assembly GCA_022750525.1 of Halotydeus destructor. Classification (NCBI taxonomy): domain Eukaryota; kingdom Metazoa; phylum Arthropoda; class Arachnida; order Trombidiformes; family Penthaleidae; genus Halotydeus; species Halotydeus destructor. Next base: position 35,815 of record JAIUWE010000090.1, on the reverse strand, counting down.
GCTCCGTACATGTTGCATCAGCATGGCACGTTTATTCAGAAAGAAGAAACTTGAAGGCGAAGTGATGTTCTACTACAATTTGGCTGAGGCTTCGGCTAAATAATTCCACTCTTATTCGCTTCTCTCTCCCTCTCTCCTCTCCTCTCTCCCTCTCTCTCTCTCTCCCCTGTAGCTTCACATAAATTCTTACTAGTAACGAAATCGTGACACGCTATCTACTCGCCTTATGCTGAAGCTTCTTCTTTCTCATCCTCTTTTAACTCGCTCTCTCTCCCCCTCTCACTCTCTGCCTCTCGATCTCTCTCTCTCTCCCTTTCTCTCTCCCTCTCCCTCTTTCTCTCTATTTCTCAGCCCGGGAAGCGGAGCAAGTATAAAGCAATAACGAGTCTAGAATAGCATTCGAAAGTTCCAAAGTCGAATTGGTTTTCCCAAAAAAGGGGAACAGAGCAGAATAAAGAGAGGGAGAGGGAGAGAGAGAGAGAGAAAGAATGGCGATGAAAAGAAAAAAGGAAAAGTGGAAAACGAACGGTCATGTCTGGTGTTGCTCTCCCTCTCTCCCTCTTCCCTCTCCCTCTCTCATGGCCGTCAGCTTGTGAAAGGAAGATAGAATAAGAAGCATCTCCAGAAAGCCTAAATAGAACTTTCTCTCTCTCTCCCTCTCGCTCTTTTCTTGGTTCACGCTTCCAGTGGTCAAAGCTTGAGCAAGAGAAAGAGCGAGAGCGGAGAGAGAGAGAGGGAGAGAGGAAGCCCGAGAGGAGCAAGAGAGCAAAACTGTCCATATTATCGCTCGTGCCACAGTTATGACTACTTTGCTCGAGAATGTAACATGAAAGCAAAAGCAAGAGAGAAGGCAGACAGAGAGCGAGAGGAGAGAGAGAGGGAGAGAGGAGAGCGAACAGATTACGTCACGTAATGCAACAAAACAAGAATAAGGTAAAGGCTTTTTCTTCCTCTCTCCTCTCTCCCTCTCAGCCTCTCTGCCTTCTTGCTCTGCAAGCTATATCAACTGCAGGCAAGCACTTAAGTATGGTAAAAATTTCAGTCAAGTGAACATAACTTAGGTCAGAGGAGGAGAGAGATAGAGAGGAGAGCGAAAAGGTCAAGACTCGAGAGAGACGCAGAGCGAGAGAGGGAGGGAGAGGACTGGAGAGAGCGCCGAGATGAGCAAGTTGAGAGCGAGAGAGGGGAAGGACGAGAGAGACAGTGAATGCGTAATGTAACCAATAAGGAAAAATCAATGGGATGACATCAACACAAGTTCCCTCTTTTTTGGGCTCCTCTCTCCCTCTCCCTCTCTCCTCCTCTCTCCGTCTTGTCCGTGATCGTGTTCTCTACTGTTCACAGTAAAGACCTATCGATAGTATTGACAGAACAATGGAAGTGTGACAACCATGAGCACCAGGAGAGAGGAGAGGAAAAGAGCAAGAGAGGGAAAGGGAGAGAGGGCGAGAGAGGGAGAGAGAGAGAGAGAGCTGGCTCCAGTCATTTCCCGTGCTCTTAATGACAGCTCCTGATCGCGTCTCGCGCTCTCTCTCTCCCTCTCTCCTTCAATCGCACTGTTTTGCGAAATCAAAAAGAATGGCCAGAGTGGACGAGAGGAGAAGGGGAGAGAGGGAGAGAGGGAGAGAGAGAGAATGACTCAAATCAATCGCTTGCTTCCGGTTCCTTTCTCAATCTTTCAGATAGGCTACAAAAAGACTATAACGCATCACTAGTTACTTTGCAATTGCTTCTCATGTAGAATATTGGAAACAAAAAAAACTACTATCAGCGTGAGAGAGGGAAAAGCGAGAGGGTGAGAGGGAGAGGGAGAGAAACGTCAGCTTGTCTAGGAAATATGAAAAAGCTTGTAAGAGCTCTTGACGTAAATTTTACCATGACAAAAGCTCGTGAGAGGGAGAGCGAGAGAGGAAGAGGGGGAGAGAGAGAAGTCGGTATGTAAAAAGCAGCCTAAGGCAAATTGCTGTTCTTGTCTTCCCAATAACATACTTTCATCTCTCTCCCTCTCTCCTCTCCTTTTCTGGCCTCTCTGTACGTCATCTTTTCTACTGTTTGATGCTGTCTGAGAATGACATGATGCAAAGAGAGGGAGAGAGAGAGGGAAAGAGAGAGAGAGAGGAGAGAGAGATGTCATCAAGTTGTTAAGTCACTAATAGACCGAGAAGTAGGCGTGGCAAGCACGTCAAGCCAATTAACAATGTTTATGGTAATGTTCTGAGACGCTCTCCTTGAGAGAGGAAGGGGAGAGAGGGGAAGGGGAAGAGCGGAAGGGAGAGATACAATCATTCAGTTAAAAGAAAGAAGCCTAGCGGCCAGGGACACATTGTCGGCCATACTGAAGCTTGACCCCTTTCGGGTCGAGTGGGCTTTAGTACAAAATCGTTCGATGTCACTTGCCGACTTGTTTCTCTCCCCCCCCTCTCTCCCTCCTCTCTCCTCTCTCTCTCCCTCTCGTCTCTCCTCCACTCGGTTCCAACATCTCAAAGTGACAGTTCAAACATCAATTCGAACCATTGGCCTAGACATCCCTTGCGAGCCGTTTCATGGCTGACTGGCCAAGGGACGTACCGGAAGAGACAGAGGGACAGAGAGGGAGAGGAGAGAGAGAGGCAAAGGGAGAGGAGAGAGAGGAGAAAGAATGCAAGGGAAGCATTATTGAACCAGGAAAAGAGGGAAAGAGAAATAGTTTGCTTGTTGGCTCGGAAAAGGTCCACAGTTTCGAGTTCTAAAACTCTAATGATCAGGACTGCTCTTCCTCTTTCACACCCACTCTTTCTCTCCCTCTCCCCTCTCCCTCTCTCTCTCTCTCCTCTCCAACAGCCTTCGGTGGGAGAAGTCTTTCACATTTGCACACAAACCAGTTGGCGTTCTGTGTACTTTCAAAGCTACTCTGTAGACATACCTGATGACTACATCAACTTGGCCGTTACGACGACAAAGGGGAAGGAAGGGAGGGAGAGAGAGAGAGAAGCAGAGAGCATCTCTCTCCCCTCTCTCCCTCTCGCAAACGGGCAGAAAGAGTGTCCACTCACCTCAGAGGAAGTGAGGTAACACTTGCTGTCAGTGGACTCGAAGGAGGACTGCGTGCGCAGGCACGAGGCGGGCAGCATGCCGTCCACGGACAGGGTATCCAGCACGGGAGCAGAGCCTTTTCGGGTAGAGCCGTAGAGGTCGCCGGTGGAGGAGCCCGTCAGGCCGCACGGGGGCAGGGAGGTGCCGCGAGACGGCAGCGTGTAGCTGCGTGCCCAGTGCGGCCTACCCGTGGTGGAGGCGGCTCGGCCGTGATGGTGGTGGTGCAGGCTGAAGGGCGAACACGAGCCCCCAATGTCGTCCCCGGTGGACCGGAAGTGGGACTCTTCGCGCCGGATGGCCTCAATTTCCGACTGGACCTCCTTCATGAGGGCCACCACGTTCTCCATTGACTGGGACAAGATGGTCTCAAAGGTGTTCAGGGAGTAGGTGTCCGCGTCGGCGCCCTTGGCCAGGGCATTCCTCAGGTGCGACTCGTACTCTTGCAGTATCTTGATGGTCGGCGACTGCGAGCGCTCCTTCTTTCCGCTTCCGGTGGCCGACTTGTCGTTGAGCATGTGGGCCCGCTCGTCGCCCGACGACGAGGGAGTGGGCGTCACTGCCCCGTTGCCAGCGGGCCGCGGTAGGACCTGTGGGAGCCGGTTCCGGCTCCACCACCGCCAGGCCCCGAATTTGGGCCAGCGGCGGCCATGTTGTCTGAGAGAAGGTAATGGTCAGTGGATGTGGGCGACCGGTCAGTAAAGTCGACGCAGGGGCGCCTTTCTAGACTTCGCCTAACGCCCACCTCGGAGCGGGCACGGCGACTACGATCTAAGTTCTCACCCGTCATCATTCCACTGCCCCAGCCAGGGACCGAGGTGGGCCTGGCCATGCTGCCCACCGACGGCCCACTACCACCACCGCCATTGCGCTGATGCTCTGGCTGTCTCCGTGAAGTGGGCTGCGACATGCTGGTGTTTGTCCCAGTGCTTGAAACACTCTTGCCGCCGCCCATCATCGCCGTGCCCGCTAGTCCACCACCATGACCACCACCAGTGCCCACAGATTGCTGACCTGAAATGGGGACCACAGTCCGTCTCAAAGTTCTAGAACCATTTCGAGTGTCCTCAGTACCTGCAGAGCCTGTACATCGGCGCACATCGTCCGTCGACTTGCTTCTCGACTGGCCCACAGTGTCCAGCTGCCCATTGGTGCCGGCTCCGGCCATGGCATGGTGGTCAGCCCGGGTCTGGGGCCGCCCGTGGTGGCCCTGGCCCTGACTCGCCGAGTGCTGAGCTTGACCAGCCCGCTGGCCGGCTCGCTGTTGCTGCTGCTGCTGTCTGTATTGTTGTTCTCTGTATATTGCATTGTCCATTGACCGGCTCTGGTCGGTTGACCGGCGCACCGACTGGGCATATTGAGCGCGTGAGTATTGAGCATTTCGGTAGTTGGCCTGTTGCTGCCCGGCCGGCCCACCGCCGGCGGCCCGCTGCTGGCCACCCGGCTGACCCTGTTGAGCCTGCTGCTGCTGCTGGGCCGACGAGTTGGCGGCGGCCCGGGAAGTGGCCCGCTGCTGCTGTTGGCCAATGGCGTTCACCGAAGTGGTCGACGGGTAGGCCGAGATGTAGGCCGACTGGTTGGCCGTAGATGAGTCCTGCCTCAGGGCGGACCGGGGCAGGGTGGCGGACGCCGTGTACCGGACCCGGCCGTTCCGCTGGCGGTGCAAGTTGTCCGCCGTCATGCAAGTGCACTGGGGCTCCTCGGTGTTGGTGTTGTAGCCCGACTCCCGGGCCCGCCGGTTGGGCGAGGCGGGCGTCGACTGGCTGGCCTTCTTCTTGGCCGGCCCACCGGTGGCCCCGGCACCGCCGCCAGGCGTCCGGTCGCCCCGTTTCTGGCCGTCGGTCAGTCGCAGGCTGTACGAGCTGGACGCCTTGCGGGCGAACTTGAAAGATGGCGAACACAGCTCCCGGAACTGCTTGGCGTCCAGCGGGCTGGTGAAGTTCAGGCCCCAGGTGTCCCCTGTGTGGGGGTCTTTCCAGTAGACGAAGCACTCCGAGGCCTGGCCGAGCCGGGTGCCCGGCTGGTGGAGCCGGACGTCCAGTATCTTCTCCACCTGGGAGTTGTAGGCCGTGATGTGGAACACGCACTCCGGGCTGTCCTGGATGCACGTGATGTTGACCGGAACCAGGTCCTCGGACACCTGCTGCCACCTGACGGCACCGGAAGTGGCCGACACATGGAACACCTCGGCCCACAGGCGGAGCAAGTGGCCGTCGCGGCCGCGTTTCTGTTGCTGCAGCGGCACGTCGTCGTACTTGTACGCCTTCTTCACCAGTGGGCTGCACGAGCAGCTCAACTTGTTGCCCATCACCCGGTGGGCCAGGGGTGGGCCGACTCGAAAAATCAACTGTGTCCAAGTGGGCCGAGAAACTGAGACAGAGACACTTTGTTCCTAAATTATGGGATTCATATCCGGTTTGCTTTTGCTTTCCTTCGCTTTTCGGGCCAAACACAAGAACGGGCCAATTTTTATGGCTCTGAAACACCGAGAGCGGGCCAAAACGGGCCAATTTGTATTTTTTGGCACAAAAGTGGGTCACATGTACATTTGAACTTTGAACTGGAGTTCGAAAGCCGGAAGCGACACACTGGACATTACGAGGCTGCGAGTAGCACTGAAGGTACAAATTTGTGTGAATGTGAACAGTTCGAACTCTCGCAGGTTCGAGTTCTGATATCGCTGGCCTTCTCTTTTGCAATCTTAGAACATTTGCACTATTTCGTGGCCCTCTCGCCTCTCATCTCTTCCCTCTCCTTCTCTCCCCCTTCGTCCAGCTCTTCTCCTCAGTGCATGTGATGCTGTGCTCGAGACACATTAGACTACACGCATATTACGGGGTTCTAGTGAACAGTTCGAGAGAGCGAAGGGTCCTTTTCTGAGAGGGCGAGAGCGAAGAGAGGGAGAGAGCGAGAGGGAGAGAGAGAGGAATAACGAACACAGAATCAGAATGGCCGTCGAACAGTACAAAACAAGAACCGTTCACTCACATATACACACAAATACCATCGCGAGGAGAAGTCGAACATTCACGTACGTTCCTCTCTCTCTCTCGCTCTCCGTGCTCTCCGAGATGACTTGGAACAGAACTGGAGGAGAGAGAGGGAGAGAGAGATTCTACCAGAAATTCGACGGTTCTAATCTCGAGAGAGGGGAAGACACAGAATCTGGAGAGAGAGAGGGAGGGAGAGAGAAGCAAAACCATTCGAGTCCGGTTTCGGTTGTTTGCCTGGGTGTTGGCTCGGCAGCAAAACCAGTTCGAAGCCACTTCTAGAACCCGAGGTGGAAAGGGAGAGAGGGAGAGAGCGAGAGGGGAGGCAGAGAGGAGAGAGAGAGGGCTAGAGGCAAAGATGCTCATGAGCCAAAGATGCGGGAGAGAGACATTCGGTGTTGCCTCTCTTGCTCTCGTGGATGCCGATAAACGGCGCACACGCAGCTGTAGAACAAGTGGAGAGAGCGAGAGAGGGAGAGCGAGAGCAAGAGAGGGAGAGAGAGGGGCAAGAACTCGAAAAGGTTCACAACTGTTCTGGTTCTGTTGAGTAACTCGAATTGAGACCAAGTGCGCAGCAGCGCCATTTATGAACGGCTCCCTCTCCCTCTCACGCTTTCTCCCTCTGTTTCTGGCCTGTGTCTCTCTTCGGCGTCTCTCTCTCTCTCTCTCTCTCTCTCTTTCCCTCTTTTTCTTTAGCCGGCAACTTGTCTTCGGTAGTCGCTTTCGTGCCTTGCGTGTCAGTTACCAGTTCTAGAACTAGCGTCGAACTACTTGTACACCAGCTTAGAACTGTACTATCGTCTTCGAGCTTTTCTCTTTCCCTCTCTCTCCCTCTCTCGCTCCCTCTCTCGCCCCTTCTCTCTCGCTCTTTCTTTCTCTTAGGCAACTGGCTACATAAATCATCGTCAGTGAAAGCAAGAGATGCAGCTGTAGTCATTCGATCCCTTCATATTCGCTCTCTCTCCCTTTCTCTCTCTCTCTCCCTCTTTCGTTCTCTCCCTCTCTCCTCTCTTTTCTTTACTCTCTTCCCTTGATATCACTTCCTAATACGTTTTACACAATAAGTCATCAGCGAGAATATACACTATTGAAAACAGGACAGAAAAGGGAGAGACGAAGAAAGCTTTTCGCGAGAGGAGAGAGGGAGAGAGAGAGAGCTCGAGAAGGTGAAGGGAAGGGAAGGAAGACTCTGCAAAAAGAGCGGGAGAGGGATTGGAAAGGGATCAACTTCTAGAAGGGAAATAATGGCCCCTCTAGAATAAATATGAGCAAATTGAGTGGAGAGAGGAAAAGAGGAGAAAGATTGCCGACAAGAAGTAATTAATTAGCTTTGCATAACAATTCTAATGACGAGTTCTATCAGAAATACCGGCAAAGCTGTTCCTCCCTCTCTTTCCCTCTTCCCTTCTTTCCTCTTTCTCGCTCTATTTCCTGAGGGCTGGGAATCATTCGTAAACCAGATGCCCATCAGTAGTCTAATTTCCAAGTTAAAAAACGATTGGACACAATTTGCTCTTTCCTCTTACAGTGCCAACAATTAAGGATGCACACTCATCGAGTAGTAGATCTGTTGCCAACTTGTCTCTCCCTCTCCCTCTCTTTCCCTCTAGCCCTCTTCCTCTCTAATCTTTCCTTCATCTATGAACAACAAAACAATTGCAACTAAGCGTAAGTAAGTGCGAGAGAAGAACAAAATAACGGTATGGTAATTTCATACCTCATAAGAAAACGCAGAGACGTCTCTCTTTCCTCTCTCTCTCTCTCTCTTTTCTCTCTCTCTCCCTCTCCTGGTTCACCTGTCGTTAAATTATCCATCATTCGCAACATTGCTAATGAGAACTTGAAAGGCTGCAGCGAAAGTGTGACACCAGCTGTTTTTTGTCGCCTCTATTCCGTTCAATAATTCCTCCCCCTCTCTTCCTCTCCCTCTTCCCTTCACCCTCTCCCCTTTCCCTTCTCCTTCCTTATCTGAGCATCATCATCATTTCTTGCCTAGACATGCGGACAATTAATTAGATTTTCTTTTTTGTCTCCCTCTTGCCCTTTCTCTCTTATAAACATCTTTGCCGTTCCCTCTTCCCCTCCTCTCGCCCTCCCTCCCTCTCTCTCCCTCTCCAATATTCTCATGCATCTTTCATTTTCTTTTCGCAGTCTATTGCATTATAAAACTATAATAGACAACAATATAAGCTAACTTTTCCTCTCTTGCTCTTTCGTAGCTCAATGCTTTCTCATATTAACGAATGCAAGCACTGAACGCACTGCGGATAAAGAGGGAGAGGAGAGGGAAGAGAGAGAGAGAGAGAGCCGTCAGTGTGAGAAGATAGCTTAAGCCGTCCCTCTCTCTCTCTCCTCTCCTCTCCTCTTCCGCCTTGTTCGTCATTTCCTTTTCCAAATATTTTCTTTCGTCGAAACAAGTTTATGCAATGCCTCTCTGTTTGTCTCTCTTCCTCTCTCGCTCTCCCTCTCTTTCTCTCTCCCTCTTGTTCATCGAAATAGAAATATTTGGCTAAAGTTTAACGTTTCATTTGAATTATCATTATTTATATATTTTTTCTCATCAGTTTAAGTAGGCAATGCAGACAATTGACTATGTAATCGGAGAAAGAGAGAGGGGGAGCAAAGAGGAGAGGGAGAGAGAGATGATGATGCGCTGTTGTATCTAAGTTTCATTTCTTCTTTCGATACGAATTGTCATTTCCATGATGGCTCGAAACACATAAAGAGGAGGAGAGGGAGAGAGAGAGCGGGGTCGCTGACAGAAAATGGTGCTTCGTGTACTTGAATACACATATTCCAGAAACAAAAATAGTAATATAAGCGTGGGCCATAAATGAAGAGAGAGAGAGAGAGAGAGAGAGAGAGAGAGAGAGAGATGAGGGAAATCTTCATACAGATTAAAATGTCCAAATTACATTCTGTACATATGCGTCGGACTTCTTGTGTGGAATTTTGGCCATATCCGCATAATCCTTCCGCACAGAGAGGACGAGGCGAAGGGAGAGGGCGAGGGGGAAGGGGAGAGCATGCAATTTCCGGTGTTCAAATATTCTTCTAGTGTACAGAGGGCTCCCTTGTTAGTGAATATGTCACATTTCAAATTACAAAGAGGAAAGGGAAGAGGGAGGGGAGAGAGAGAGTCCTGTATTTCATACATGATGATGACTAGTTCATTTCTTGTTTTGTAGATAGACCTTTCTTGGCCTCATCCTCTCAGAGACAGAGATAGGGACATAAACCAAATACCAGAGGGATGAGAGCAGTGGTGTTCTAGAGAGAGCAAGCTCTTCTTCGCATATAGTCATGGCCTTCGTTCCGACTCAGAGGAGATGTTCATTAAAGGGAAAACGTCTTCTCTCGTGTCTCCGCCGTCCATTTTCGGGCACAAGCTACGAGGGCGAGAGACGAGAGGCAAGCATTCCTGCCCTTGTAGTCAAGGGGTCAGCATTCGCTCTCATCGTCCCAAGCATCAGAACCGGAAGCTCCGTCTTCATCCGACTCAGAGTCAGACAGCTCCATGGCAACTCTTCTCGCCAAAATGGACGCCACGTCGTTACAGGGGGCAGCCTTTTCCACTTCCTTTTGCTTAGTGTCCTCCACTCTTCTCAGCTTGATGCCTTCCCGAATGGCCGCCAGGAGGCCAGTCTGGGCGTCCACGTGCTGCTGGTTCACATGTTGCAACACCTTGTCTTTGGTGGACATCTTGGCGGGCTGCAGTTGCTTCTGACCTTGCAGAATCTGGTCGGCAAAGGTGGGCGCTTGCCGCCGAACGGAAGTAGTCGTGTCCCCTGTGCCCGAAGGGGGCGGTGGCGGAGGTGGTGGCGGAGCGGCGGCCGCACTCGGCATCATCGGTTGAGCAGGAATGTGGCTGGCTTTCGGTGCACTGTTCCCAATGCCCTGGTTGGGCATCGGTGGCAAGGGAAGGTCGTGCTCTTCGTGGTTTCCGTTCACCATGCTCGGCATGCCGACACCACCAGGCATGCCGGGCGGCGGCGGAGGAGGAGGCGGTGGCAAAATGTCCCGCGTGACCGAGGGACCCCGTGACCGAGATGGCGTGCCCACAGTAGGTGTCCCTTGACCAGAGGAATTGGAGCTCGTCGGGTTACTTGGAGGGGCTGGTGGCGGCTGCGAGGGCCGGTTAGTGGGCCCCACGGAACCCGACCTCCGGGTGGGCGTTCCCTGTGACTGGTTGCCAATCATGTGACTAGTTGATACATCTTGAGGCGTCATCTGTGCATACGATCCACTGTGCACGCTAGCCATATTATTACCCTGACTGACAGCCATACTATGATTGGGAAGAGGTGACGTCAAAGAGTGATGCCGCTGAATGTTGTGCTGCTGGACATGGCCGTTGCCACGTTGCTGGACAGCATTGCCCTGCTGGTCAACATGGCCTGAGTGCGAGTAGATTGGCTGTTGCATCTGAGCTCCGGTTTGTCGGTAATGGCCATTGTCGATCACGTAGTGATTGATCTCCAGCGAGTTGGGCCTATTGGGTTGCATCGTCGAGTAGCCGCTGGAGTAGTAGCCATTGCTGTCCACATACTGCATTCCCTTTCCGGTGTCTTGCATAGGCAGGAACTCTTGCTGGGCCGCCATTTGTCGGTACTTGTCCTTAGAGTTGACCGGTTGCCTAGGCTTCCGGTTTCGGCTCTTCTCGCCCGATATGGGGCCATTTTGTCCTCGGGCCGGACCCTTGTTGGCGCCCTTTTTGTTGCTCTTCTCTCGCTCCGTCTCCTTGAGCATGTCCTGTCGCCAGAGTTCAAAGAAGTAATTTGCATCCGTGTAAAAGGTGAGCCCGTCTTTGCCATCATCACGGTACGAGTTCAGCTTTTGCAATGGCGGCGGCTTATCACAGACTTCCAACTGTTCCTTAAGTGATACGGGTATGGTTAACCTTGAGACAACTTGCTGATCATAGCTCGAGTATGACTTGAATGGCTTCCTCAAGTGAATGTCGTGCAGGGAAACCTCTTCAACTGTGGAATCCAATTGTGTCACCTTGACAGCTAGCCTGTCAATGCGTCCCTGTAATTGAGTTGACCTGGCAATTAGTCTTGTCGCTTCCGTCAAAATCCCGCCGAATAGGTCTTCGGCAAAGTTGGATAATGATGATAATTGTCTAATCACATTGGCCAGAGTTCCATTTGTGACACATTCCAGTTCATTTGGAATGTTTATTGCCAAGTTACCATGAGCATCGACAGGAAGTGTTCCCCTTGAAACGGTGATAGGATCAACTACCCTTTGCTCTAGAGGCATTTTTTAAACTAAATCAACGGAAATTAAATTAGCAAAAGAAGGCTCAACTAATTGTATCTTAAAGTGAACAGACCTGAATTTGTGATTGAACCAAAATAGATGAGGCTAGAAATATGCCAAATATTTCTCGGCCGACAGCGAACCGATGATATTCCGTTCACTTTGACTTCAATTTTCAGACACTTTCATCTGTAAATAATGATAATAAGTAATTTTCAACAGCAATTAAATTAACGGCACAATATATAATGGCCAGATAAAGATCAAATTGAACGAACCTTCCAAATAGAAGTTAAACATGGCGACGACTTCTTGTCATATGTTTATGGGAGTTGCTGCTACAACCGGTTACATCGGTTACTCAAAGTACTCGGAACCGGTTCCACTTGCGAAGCGTCAATCCGAATTCGCTCACGCTCCTCTTGCAAGTTCCTGTTTGCCTTTTTAATGACGGCCATATGACGCATCGAAATTCGCTTTTATTATTATGATATTTTGTTTTTATTGCTTTTACCTCATCTTTAACTATCTGTCTACTTCGCTCTTGTCTGTGAATCACAGTTTACTAACTTTGGTTGTCAGATAACTTTTTTTGTCTTATTCACATCGTTTGATGAAGTCACGTGACTCACGTTTAGCGTATGTGTCACGTGACTGGATACTGTGTAGTTTTAATCAATGAATTTTCCTGTGACAGCGAATCATATCGCAATAAATACAATCAATGAAAGGCAGGGTGAAAACCTCTCTATTCTGACACAATTGGTATGAATAGTATTTCATTTTAACATGTTGCTATAGAAACAAGTCAGACCAACACGACGACCATGGTAGGGAAGGGGATTTATCGAGTGACATTCGATTTCTACAGTATATGATACAAGCACATCTCAGTTCTGGTAGTTGAGTAAGATACCAGTACCAAGTTGTATCTCGCTCGGCAATGTCGACGAAATACTTCCGAGCCATGGATATGTGGCTTTCTATATACGGCATGAGATTGTATGGTAGTGAAAGATGGCCGCGAATCCTGGAGAAAATGGCCGCCGTGCTGCCTGTGATTTCCTCTATACTTAATATTCGATTTGCACTTGGGGTGATGAATTTTGACATAGGTTTCTCTCAGACACTATTTTTGTTCTTTCGTTTGCAAAACTTGGCCACCATTTTGTATATGTTGGCAACCAAGGCCAGGGTGAGACACTTACTGAATCAGCTGAATCGCTTAATGAGTGTCCGGTCAAGAAATGTCGCTAGAAGATGGACGATCGCATTGGTCAGTCTAATGGTCATCAAGTTGGCCGCTGAAGCGGCCATTTTGTTCTCGGGGCTAGAAAAATACTCGAACAAGAGCCTTATATCGAGAGCCATCTTGTTTGCGGACCTTCTATTCATTCGACTTCTATATGGCATGCTTATCGACGATACAGGTATAATCATGTACCACATTATACTCACCGTCTTGAAGACTGTCAACGAAGAAATCATCCGAAGCTGCAGCCAAGGTGGCGCCATGTCAGTTGAAACTCTACAGCTGAGATTAAGTCGGGTCAACCACCTTAAGGGCCTCTTCGATCAAAGTATGTCATATTACCCCTCGGTCTGGTTTGTGCGACTGTTCATAGAATGCTTGACCATCTCGACGTCTCTTGTAAGACGAAACATGGCTTGGGACTTTCATGTCATACTACATCTATACTCAACTTTGAAGGACGTAGTTTATGTTGCATGCGTCATACTGCGCGCTGATCACGCTGACCGCTGCGCTACCAACGTGTACAACCAGCTGGTTGAAGAGCTGGACGGAAGTGAGTCACCGGAAGTGCGAGCTCTGGTGAACAAAATTGGAAAAACGCACAAGCTCAACCTGACTGTCTGGTCAATGTTCAAGATCGACCGTGACATATTCTTGACCTTCACGTCAGCTGTCGTCTCCTTCACTGTGCTGTTCAGCCAGGTGGCGTCGTCATGGTAGCCCGAGCCTAATATTCGAATGTCGAATCGCTATGTTTGTAATAATACCCGACAACAAACTCATAGGTAACTACGCCAATGGTGATGGATTATATCAGTCCTGTGAAAACAAGTGTTATCGATTATCGATTCCGATTTTTCGTTGATAAGACACTGAGTTCAGTTGTGACTGTTCGGATTCAGTATCAAGTTGAATCTCGCCCAGATATGTCGACTAAACACTTCAGCGTCATGGATACTTGGCTCTCCCTGTACGGCATGAGACTGTATACAGATAATAGATGGCAGCGAATCTTGGGCAAAATGGCTGCCACGCTTGCAGTAATTTTCCCCATACTCAATATTCAATCTACATTCCAAGTGATATCAGCTGACTTAGGTTTCTCTCAGGCATTGTTTTCGCTCTTTCATCTGCAAAACCTGGCCACCATTTTGTATATGTTGGCAACCAAGGCCCGGATTAGGCACTTGCTGGATCAGCTGAATTGCTTGATGACTACTGAGTCACGGAATATTGCTACAAGATGGACGATCGCATTGGTCACTCTTATCGTCGTCAAGCTAGTCGCTGAGATATCAGTTTTGTTTCCACTTCTCTACGAAGACAACTTGGACAAGTCCTTCCTAGCGACGGCCATCTTTATTTTTGACCTTCTAGTCAGCCGACTTCTATACGGTATGTTCATCAACCATACAGCTGTGCACTTATATCACATAGTGCTCAATGTGTTGAGCAACGTAAACGAAGATTTCCTTCGAAGCTGTGTCCAAGATGACGCCGTCCCGGTTGACAGTCATCAGCTGAGACTGACTAAGATAAACCATCTCAAGGGTCTGTTCGATCAAAATATGTCATATTATCCCTCGGTTTGGTTCATGAGACTCTTCATAGAGTGCTTGACCTTCTCGTCGTCACTTGTTAGACGTAGCATGACTTGGGACGTCCTTGTCACACTACATGCATTCTCAACTTTGACGGACATACTGACCGTTGCTTGTATCATATTACACGTCGATTACGCTGATCGCTGTGCCACTGAACTGTACAATCAGCTGACCCAAAAGCTGGACGGAAGTGAGTCACCGGAAGTGCGAGCCCTGGTGAAGGAGATAGGAACTACATACAAGCTAAATGTAAGTGTCTGGTCAATGTTCAAAATTGAGAGGGGCGTATTCTTGACCTTCACCTCAGCTGTGGTCTCCTTCACTGTCCTCTTCAGCCAGGTGGCGTCGTCATGGTAACTTAAGGTACGACCTACCATGAGACCAAAGCTCTATGGCTGCAAACTACTCAATGTTATCGCTTTGTGAAAGTGTTATTCGCTAATATCTAGAACACATTACAGCTTAGTAGATGAGCCACAGGATGCAATTTACGCAATTTTAATCTGATCAGATAAGGGCTCCGATAAGATAAGGGGCGTAAACAAGATAAGATGTGTAAACAAGATAAGAAAGTAAACAAGATAAGATATGTAAACAAGATAAGGCGGCGGCCATCTTAACACGTGATCGACATGTGAGGACGCCATCTTTGATGGTCCACATAGATAAGGCTTAATGTCCAGATAGAGTACTTCTGGCCAAGGGGATGTCTATACGCACATTTAAAGTTCGAACAAAATTAGTTGAGAAATGAGATTTAAAACTTAGTTTTACTAAAGTGAATAAAGTGACTAGTTGCCATAGCAGAATTTTAAAATGTGTATCCCAATTTTCAGAGACCTTTTCGAAGAGCTGCGTTTAGATGGTGAAGCAGAAGAGGAGAGTGAGGAAGAATTTTTTCGGACACCGACAGTGAAATTTCTTTCGAGTACGATTTCGAAGAGCCAGAAGTGTATGTCATCCTACCAAGTGAAGCAGAGCAAGACAGTTGGATCGTTTTCCATCAGAATATGGAATCACATATATGGACCACCGAAGAGCGCTTGGCAAGTTTCAGCAATAAAGTATGGTATGGACAGACACCAGTTATTGAGATGGTTGACGCAGGATGGATTCTCTACAAAAGCGAAGTAGAGTATATGCACAGTTTAGTATGCTGTCAGCATTGTGGTCAGTGGGCTGCATGGAAAGTGGAGTGCAATATCGACCCTTTCGTTCACCATGCTAGCCTCGATATTACTTGCCCATTCGTGCAAGATAAAATGAACTGAATTTTCATGTGAGATGTTTCTTTCCCGTTTCTTAGCCTGGGCAAAATTTTCAGTTTGTGTTTGTGTGAGAAAATAAAATTAATCTAAAAGTGTCTTTTGGTCACTTGTTGCCAGTGTCGATGCATGTGCGCTGCTGTTGAAGATTTAGAAAATTTCGGAATTTTGATTAAATTATTTTTCTTCATTCATAGTTTGGTCTTCAAGCCAAGCACTTGAACGGCATAAAGATGTGTCTCCCGAACGAATGTTCAGAAAATGACTCTCAATGTAATGACAGTGACTCCGACTATTTTTCAGACACCGACAGTGACCTGTCTCTCGATTCCGATGATGGTGACTATTTTGTGCCTAATTTTCTCAACTTGAACAGACTCTTAGCCTTCTACGAAAAAGTGCATTCACATGCCTTCACTCTAGAAGAGCGAGTAGAAAGTTTCACACTTGGTCATTTTCGAGGTAGGCCAACCATACAAGCCATGGCAGAAGCAGGATGGATACTCTACCCAGCCGAGTCAGAGTCAACCAGTATGGTCTATTGCCAACATTGCTCCAAACACGCAGTTTGGAATAAAGATACTAATGTTGATCCGTTTGTTCAGCACTGTACTTTGGACTTGCTATGCAAATATGTGCAGAATAAATTAGTTTGATTTCCACTTAGATCTTGTTTGCTGTAGTTCTGGGTAATTTTCTAGAATGGAAATTTCCAGAATGGAATTTTCCATAGTCCCCAAGGTCCTGACTTCACACTCTGCTGATATTGCCCACTCAGCGATAAGTATAAAAACAGCTCCAGCAAAGTAGGGGATCATTTAGTGAAGATAGTAGCAGTAGTGATCATGTCTAATTCTAAATTTGCAAAGTCGACCCCATATAGGCGTGCTACACGATCGGCTCCTGCAGAAAGTACTTTTTCAAACACCATAGGACAAGATCCTCACTATAGTGATTCTTTCAAGAAAGCTGTTCCGGAGTCGCTAAAAGGCAAGCCATCGATTTGGTCAAGCGTCTGGCAGTCATTCCTGGATTTCAACACAGCTGAAGAAGGTAAAGGTATTCAGTTCAGCTTGATCCAGAAAGGGACAGAAATTCAATCTGGCTCCTTGAAGCTTTCGAGAGAGACTAAAGAACGGCAACTGAGAGGAACCGCAGTATTCCTCCGCAAATGGGATGTCTGGGTGCTCAAGTCAGCTTTATATGATGACGACAATAGTGAGTACCGTTTACTTATTGATGAACCGGAGAAGACACTCGAGCTGCTGAAGACTGAAAGTGGCTATCGCGTCGTTTGCAAAGCTTTTAGTCGCTCCGTTTCGCTAGACATATTTACAGATGAAGTAGTGCTCGTTCGTCGACTACTTCACAGTGTGAATGTGGTCCTGAATGTGCGAGCTAATTTCAAACAGGAAGAATTACTAACGTATCAAGCGGATCTTTTGGCCGTGATGCTGCTTTATTACACGAAGAAACAGATGGCTAAAAATATTTGTATCGGATGCGATGAAAATCTTCCTGCACAGCAAGCCCACAGTTGCAGTACAGCCACACGCATCATTGAAGGAATTGAAGTGAGTGTGAAATTCCACGAAGCAGCTTTGGTAGTTGTGGGGGATCTTGCCAACCACTCTACGAGGTACCGCAAGTTACTTGCAATCCTCAAAATTGATGAGCCACCAGGTATAGAGCACAGGAACGTTGTTTCTGCATTGTACTCTCGCGCATATCCTTTACTTATGAAAAACGAAAATATTGTGAACTCTATCATTCCTCCTCACGCTATTGATTTTCTTATTGAGTACTACCTTAAAATTTAAGACATTCCTTTAATCATGAAAAATAAAATCTTGAATTTTGTAATTTCTGTCTCAGTTGTGTGTTTGCGTGTGTTAGGAATGGAAGCAACTAGTGCAAATCTAAAGCATGTGATAGCCGTTGTTGAAGTATGCGGGTTTCATTTGTCAAACTGTTTCATTCCACGAGAACTAGTAGCAATCACTCCTTTCGGTCGTATACATATAATGTATCATATCGAAAGAGAAAATTACAGCCATCTCGAGTTGGAATATATAGCTCACTTTGCGAATTTCATGCACGGACTCAATATGCACGTATGTTACGGAGCAAGAGAAAAATCGGTTTCTTGTTTTGCATCGGATTTAAATTTCATATCCGCTTTGAGCCGCGGTTTCGTTGATCAGTCGCTTATTGCTACTACTGGAGTGAAAAACTTTGGCAAAATATTAGAGCGAGAGAATATCAAATGGTTGGACTTGACCAGAGGTAGTTTGTGTGTTCCTTCCTTTTCATCGCTAGCGAATTCATATGATGGAGCTTGGTTTTGCTCACAACATGACACCAGTATAACCGGACTTGAAAACTCAGAATATTACTGTGCGGAGCGAATGGCCGAACATGTCAAGAAATGGATAGATGGTCAAAATAATTTCGAATCAATGTAATTTTGTTTTCAAATAAATTTTATTTCAAGTGAAAGAATAAAGTTGGAATACAGTTTTGAACTGAGAAATGACGCGTTGGATCTGACTCTTCACCGAGCAGCCGGTAATATTGATTTTGCCGCTTGAAAATATTATTGCTCTGCTGTTCTGCTCAACATGCCATATTAAACCATTGAAAAGTTCAGGCTCCAGCGAAACAATAGCTTTGTCAAAACACTCTAAGATAAGGGATCTGAAAGTAATCAAGTTCAAAGTCTTGTTGACATTGAGAGTTGCTACATAGTTGGAAATTTTCAGAGACTGGAATTTTCCGTTTCCTACTGTTTCCGATATTTGTTCAGCTAATCTACGGTAGTCGTGGAGGCTTTTTCCACCAACTAAAACTATCCGGCCAGATTTGAATATTAATGCTGTACCAAGGGAATGTTTCCAAACTTGACTGGTGAATTGACGGTTATCCTGCTCATTGCGTTTTCGGAGTGGCCGAATATTTGGCAAAGCACTTAGTTTATCTAGTTGCATTGTTGGCACGGTGAAAGTCGCAGTGACGTTGGAAATAACATGCTTCATTGAACTTGGCAAGTACACTCTCGTTCGCTTCCAAGTTGTGACTGAAGTGCTGAATGTAGTCCAAGTAACTTATATTCTGTCCACGGCACTTGATGAAATAAACGCAGTACAAACCGCACGTTTGAGCGTGAGGATGCTGTAGTGTGACTCTGTTGTATCGGAAACCTCCTTTTCCGCACCTTGAAATATAGCTCTGGATTTTCTTTGCTAGAGGCGGAAAACCAAAGCTGTCGAAGTAGTCTATTTGACCGTCTTTGTCCAGGAAAATTGCTACCCAGTGCTGCCCAGGTTTGTCTTGCGGGTCAGTATTGACAATGACGCTGGCTGGCAGAGAGCGAAAGACTGGAATTTGGTCGCATGCATATGTGCCACGAAAGTACTTGGTTTTCACTAACATTGAATTTATTTCGCTTGTGTTCATTTTCAGTAAGACGTATACACGTTTCGCATCTCATCAATTTCAATAATATTATCATACTCCGCGAAACACAGAACATTTATACTCTCTTTGAGCTGAGTTGCAAATTTTGCCTGCAATCGAATCGAGCCGTACTTGATCGGGCTAACATGTGAAGAGCCACAGCCACTCGTCAAGTCAGGTGCCAACATGAACGGGAAAATTGTATGGTTCGTCCCGTACTCCGCGTAAGTAAGTTTCAGCTTTGGGTTACTGCTGTTCTGACTCAAGCTCCTGAAGAGAGCCAAATATTCAGTTTGGTATTTCTCTTCTTTAAAATCTGGCTGGTAAGGGATGGCAGGGTACTGAACACCATTGATGAATAAAGCCATGAAATTAACATTGAGGTGCTCAAAATGGAAAGGGTACTTTTTCGGGTCGCCATTGTAGGCAGTATTCTTGACGAAGGTAACAAACAGTCGACGCGGTAATTGTCCAGTTATAATATTGTCAACTATAGCATCCATTGTGTTGGCTGATATTACGCTCTCATGCAGCTCCATGCGGGAGACGGGATACTTCGCCGGTGCCATACGTAGAGCTTTGTTATGCGCTTCCAATAAATGAGAGGTAACATCGTGCACAGCCACCAGCATTGAGCAGGATAAAAATTCTAGCTCAAGATCGAATGCCCCGAGTGCGGTAGTTTCATGCATGAAAATAAATTCTTTTGAGTTTGGTATGAGTTTAAGACAAAGTGGAGTTCCTCCCAAAATAGCTCTGTCTTGCATTGCTAGGTCGAGATGGAGAGTTCCCATCAAGTCTATGGTTTTGCCTTTTTCTTTTTCTTTCGGTTTGGGGTTCATCAATTTTTCAACGTCTTCTTCGTCTGTGCACCATCCGGCCGGGGTCAGGAACGTTTTCTTCGCACTTGTTCCGTATCCAAGAAGAGCTTCAAAATAAGCCTTGTAAGCATAATTTTGTGGTGAGCGAGAAAGTGATTTGTTGTTCACACTCAACTCGACAGACTTGAACAGAGAATGAAGCAAGTACTGAGAAGGGCGGAGAACTTTTGCGTATACTGATGGCTCGCAAGCTTTTTTGTCAGTTTGAGAAACCAGCTTTATTCTAAGTGAGAGTTTGAGGAACGATTCACTCAAGTTGATATATTCATTAGGACCAGTCTTGATTTCAAACTCAATAGGACCAGGATAGCGAAGTTGGTTGATTGGTCGGTACTCTTTCTCACTACTTGAAGCAATAGACACTTGAGTCGGCGGAACAGCGAACAAGTCCATCTCGCTCAAAGTGGCGATAGAACTCAATTGGTGAATGGCAGACATTCAGAAGAGGAAATCACTAGCGGTCTTGACTCGACGTTTAACTTTGCGACGCTTCACAGCTTTCTTCGTAGCTTTAGCTGGTGTCTTGCGACGTTTTATAGTCTTTGGTTTTGTTTTCTTTCGCTTCCCACCTCCTTGCATATTCTTGACTTTAACCAGAGCGTCCTCTGTGATTGAGGCCATCCTCCGTTTAGCAGCTTTCTTGACAGCTCCACCCAAGCTCGGGTTGCCCATGCCTATATCATTGATCACATCACCTCCGAATTTAAATGCTTGTTCTCCGATATAAGGCAGTACTTTTGTTATCAAAGGAATGAGATTTTTGCTGAAAAACGTTGAGAGTAAACCATGTCCTTTCTGGTAGCGGTCGCCTTGAAAGTAGCCAAGACCACTGCCGGCTTGATTGGTATAATAATCATCCATGTCGCCGTCTAAAATGGAGAGTAACGTAAACTCGTCCTTGCGTGAAAGGTATGACGTCACCAGTATCGTCTCTCAATTCGATCTCTATGGTTTTGATTTTGAAGTGGCGAAGTGGTAAATATTGAGGTTGCGAGTACTTGTTGACTATCTGTGAACCGAATTTCAACTCAGTAGGAATATCGGCAATTCTAAGGAGCTGCTCGTAGCTGTCTCCTACTAGCGAGTGATCCACAATATTGCTATATACGAAGATTGAATGCCGGCCACAAGTCATATCTGGTCTTGCGTTCTTTACTTTTATGAGCTCAGGCTCAGATGAGAGGCCGAGGACCGCTCGCACGTCTTTTGGAATACATAAATAGAGATAGTCGTCCAGGAGGGAACCTATTACTTCAGTCACTTTACCATCAATTCCGTACTTCAGAGCAGGGAGACGGAAGGTAGGCTCGTTTGTGAATTTTTCTTCAAGATGATCATATTGCTCCTCTAGAGCCGTCTGTATCAAGTCCACAATAACTTTCGGATCTGGATAGTAGCCCGACTTGATAGTAGTGAGATGAACTTTACCATCGTCTACCAAGTCCGGTTGGGACAGACAGAAATATATCTCCTTGTCGTCTTTAAATGTCAACCATGAATACGTATAACTGAGCTCAGCAAGACCAACTTCAAAGTTTTCATCCAGGTCTAAAGTGTTTGCCAACTCAGTGGTGAACCGTGCCATTGTGTTTTCGCTTTTCTGATTTTTGACATTGCTGGGGAGATACACATAAAAGGAGTCCATGATTGATATTAATGATATACTCTGCTCTCATTTCTTTTAAGTGTTATGGATCCAGCTCACTTCAGAATCAAAGCCCCGTTCACCTCCATGATCGCTGGTCAAACGGGTAGTGGGAAAACTGTCTTTGCAAGACGCTTCTTGAAAAACTATCTCACGCTAACTACCATCACGGAGTCCCCTCTACGCGTCCTCTGGTGCTATGGGCAATGGCAAAAAGGCTACAGCGAGAAAATCGAAGGTGTGGAAGTTCAGTACATAGATGGTCTATGCAGCGACCAAGATATCAAAGACTTCACGCCCAATATAATTGTGGTCGACGACTTGATGCAGGAGTTAGCAGGAGATGCAAGACTTTCTAAACTTTTCACAAAAGGCTCCCATCACAACAACTATAGTGTCATCTTCATAGTGCAAAATATGTTCTATCAAGCGAAAGAAATGAGAACCATTAGCTTGAACTGTCATATGATCGTAGCGATGAAAAACGTTCGGGACAGGTCACAAATTATACACTTGTCGAAACAGCTTTATCCTGCCAATTCAAAATATCTGCGCGAAGCGTACGACGACGCTACTTCCGAGCCATATAGTTACCTTCTTATCGACTGCCAGCCGACTACGCCGGACAATTTCAGATTGCGAGCAAAAATATTTCCAGAAGAGTCCTCAAAAGGAAACATAAAAGCCGTAGTCTATTTACCAAAATGAGTACGTGTCTACAAAAGCAGTGGCATAGGCTTGAGATTATTGCTAGTCTCCGCAAAACTCAACAGAGACAGCATTTGTTGAAGAAATTTAGTAGTGACCCTGAGTTTCTAAGTGCTTTGCGGGTACTCGCAAAGAATACAGTGCTACGAAACGTGCCTCTTAACGCCTCCCAAGTTAAAAGTTTGAAGAAACACAAGAAGACTATCTTCGAGTTGACGAAAAAGAAACAGTCGAAAACTAAGAAACGAAAGTTAGCGGAGCAATCTGGTGGCTGGCTCAATATATTGATCCCCATTGTTGCTTCGGTTGTTAGTGAAATCCTAAAATCGCGATGAGCTCTTTCAAAAAAGTCGCGTTTCAACCATACGAAGAAGAAGAAGAAACTGTCACGTTGACTCCCTCGTCTCCGCAGAGAGAGTCAGCTGCACCGAAGAAAAAAGGCAATTACATTATGAATAGAGCCATTGAGCGTCAGCGAAAATTGTTACGCCTGATACTCAAACTAGCTAGTGTGCAAGGCTATAACGATCTCGACCACATACGTCTCGAAAATGGAAGCTTCATGACTGGAAGTGATATAGTTCCTCTGATCATGTATGCGTTGAGTCCTGGGAAAGTAATAACGGGACTTAAAGAATTCGTTGATCTGCTGTTTTTTGCCAAAGTCACGCCTGAAATGGTGGTCAATGAAAATGTCAAAGCTATGCTGCAGAAACTCTGTGATACAAAACCAGCCACTAAGACGAACGTCAAAACAGTTCAAATTGAGACGCAGCCGAAACCTGTTGAGGAACCCGAATTTGAGGTTGAATTTGCGAATGATGATATAGATGTCGATGCAGAACCCATACGTCGTACACAAAAACGGAAAAGAGACGAACCACCCGAAGAGAATGAACCTTTGAACAAGAGACCTACACTCAAAGCAAGATACAACTTTCGCTCAAACGCCTTAAGAGAAAACCCAAACTGGGATGACCAGGACAGTGATGTCGATGACTCTCAGTAAAGCTCAGAGTGAAGCACTGTCTTCGATTTACTATGACCACAAACGTCCTGGAGCGTTTGCCGGTCAAGTACCTTTCTATAAAGCTGTGAAAAAAGAGATTCCTGCTATCACATTTAACCAAGTAAAAGACTGGCTGAGTTCTCAGTATGTTTACTCTGTCCACCGCCCAGCAAGGAGACGTTTCATACGGAACAAATTTATAGTTCACAGACCGAACGAGCAGTGGCACTGTGATTTGGTTGACGTTAAGCATTTGGCAAGCGCTAACTCGAACTATACATTCTTACTGATGATCATCGATGTGTTTTCTAAGAAATTGCAAGTGTATCCTTTGAAAAATAAATCGGCTCTCCAGGTTGTTTCGGCGTTCGAGAAAGCTTTTGAGAAGGAAGGCACCCCAAAATCTATCTTCACCGACCAAGGACTTGAATTTACAAATTCATCATTGCAAAATTTACTCAAAACTAATTTCGTGCAGTTCCGCATGGCTAACAACAAAGATATTAAAGCAGCAGTTGTTGAGCGGGTGAACCGAACTATCAAAAACAAGCTTTTCAAAATAATGACCATGAGAGGCACGAAAAAGTACATTGACTGCCTGCAAGATGTTGTCAACGCTTACAATGAGACGAAACATTCTGCGACTGGGGTTGCCCCAAACAATGTGAACGACTCTAACGCACAAACTATATTCAGAGATATGTACGGTGTCGAGTGTCCATTACAATTAAGGAAGAACGCTGTCACCCGAGTCACGCCAGGCGACACAGTTCGGACTAAGCTGGACCACAAGACTTTTGACAGGGGTTATACTTCAAATTGGTCGAACCAGAAATATACAGTTGCTACCGTCAACAGTACATCGCGACCACAATATCGACTGTCACACAATGGCGAAACTAGCGCCCGCTACTACCCAGAAGAGATTCAGAAAATTGATGGGCGATATAGACAAGTCGAAAAAGTTATAAAACGAAAAGATGATGCAGCTTTAGTCAAATGGAAGTACGAACCGGCGTCTCAAAATAGCTGGTTGCAACACGACGAACTCATGGAATGGAGTGCAAACTAAAATGCAACATACCCTTTTTCTTTCAAATGCTAGTTGCCTACACTGTAGTCGTTGTCAGTTTGTTCAACTTATCAATGGGATGGGGATCGCAACAGTTATTCACAGTTCTTCTCACTACAACACTTGGACTCACTATGCCTAATCCAAAACTTAAAAGTTTCAAGCGCCCTTTTTTGAGTCCGACACCAAACTCTAGTGTTTCCAGCTAAAAACAAACAGTGTTAAATTTAAGTTGATGTTAAAGTTTATTGTTTTGAAATATAATAATAAAACAGTTTGAATTAATCAGCTGAAGTCCATTCATTTTCCTGAGTCATGTTGTCGTTGCGAGGGAAGTTTCTGTCGTAGTTCATGAAAAGACTAAATTGAGCCCACCAGCCATTTCCGTTTCGCTCGATATATTTGTCTAGCTCTTCGTCGCTAAGATAGTATAATTGGTAACCCAAAGGTACAGACCAGCCTAGTTGTGGCAAATAGCGACGCTTGTTCATATTGGAACTGATCGTCTTCTCAAAATGAACAGTGCTCAACACATGAGTGTCGTTGTTTGCCCGAATACCAAATTGCTGGAATGTCTTTGCCTGATGCTGCCTCTCATGGTGAGCTGTTTTAGCCATCTCAAGCACAGTTTCAAATTCTTTGAAAGCATTCAAATCGGATGAATATAAAGTGATGCCTTTGCATTTCACCACGTTCTTCCTGTCGGGCTTGTCTGTAAAGCTGACTTCATAAGCATAGTTTTTCGGTCCGAGGAATGCTGCTCGCTTGCAAATTGCTGTCTCACCATAGGCGTCTTTTATTTCGTCCGTGAGTTGACCGAGGTAGTCACCAGTGCGCACTGGACTTTCGTCGTTGCTTGGATCCAGGTTTTTGTTCGAAATGAAAATGACCGAGTCAGTGTCAAAGTATAGCACTCTTGGTTTGTAAGCTAGTTTTGGTAACTCGTTCTCAATAGTTTCCATCAAATTGTAGAGCTTCAACCTAGCATACGCAGTGACGAACGATGCGATCGCAATGCTTGTGTTGCCTGGCGAGCAGTCAGTGTCTTCGACTTTTACGTAGTTCAGTATGACACTTTCTAGGCCTGTGTCATGCTCACCAACTATCTTCAGTTTGGCATCGTTGTAGATTTTCATGAATTCACCATAGCTATTGACGATTGTTGTCTTTGGTAAATTGGCACGCTGAGCAAATTTGCCGTAAAAGCTGTTCAGCATCAACTTGGCAATTTGACGGCGACCAGCATTTTTCACAATCGACTCACGATTGAGTTGAATGCCTTCATTCTCCAAGTAGTCAGCTATATATTTATCTTCTGCTAAACGAGCGATCAGTAAGGCATCTTCTCGCTTTTTCTGAACTTTTGGTGGCCAGACGCTGTTTGTCTCTATATCTTCTTTCGTCAAGCGCGTTCCTGTCTTCTGGTGTATGTATTCAATAAACTCATCTTCAGCTTGTTTCACCAAAAGTTTGCTTCTCTCTTGTTCTTTTTGCACCCACTGTGGCCAGCCTGACGCTTCTTGTTTGATGCGCAGCCACATGTTGATATAGCTTTTGAAAAGCTCGTCAGACTTTTGTTCGTAATGGAGAGCTTCATGCACGGTGATTAATCTGTACCGATTGTCTAAAGCTGCATATAGCTCTGCTGTGCACCAAGTGCCGGTAAGCATTCGCTCTTCATCAGCATGTCTGCAATCAGACTTGTTCTCCGTCATAGCACACAGTCCGCACAGTGGAAACAGTAGCTTTCCTTCATTACGAACGGGCAGAATAGCGTGCATTCTCCGTTTAGGAGGCAGAATTGTGCATGAGACAAAACCGAAAATTTCTTTTTCATTTACAGAAGTCAATAGTTCGTCATCTGGCAAACCACTTCCAGAAAGCACTTCAGGATGACCTATTGGATATTCTTGATTTTTAAGCACGTCAGGATAGAGACTTGTGAAGTCCAAGTAACGCAGCTCCTCATTTTCCTTACACTCATAAAACATGGCACAGTGGCCAGTACGACCTCCGTAGAATGACTCTCTGATATTACAATGCAGTTTCTTGTTTTTCAGGTTCCAGTAATTTTTGATTTGAAGGCGCATCAAATGACTGAGTTGATTTTCATAGTAGTCTTTCTCCCACGCTTCTTCGGGTACTCCTCTTGAGCGTGGGTATAAGCGATCCAAAAAGTCACACTCTTTCATTTCGATGACTTTGAAGTTTCTGCGTCTATAGTAGTCGAGTTTTTGCTGTACTTTCAACCGCAACTCAGGGCCGCGCAAAATTCTGTCACCTATTCTAACAGTCTGCTCGTCATTTTGAAACTTGCATTCACATCCGTGCCACAAACACCCCCAAAACTCGTATACAGTATTTGTCTGACGGTCAAAGCCATCAGCGTAGTAGTTGCCAAGAGCTACTTCACGTTCAACTCTGCGTCCAAGCCTAGTTTCTTCGCCGTCTAGCCATGCTCTACCGTTCATAGAGGACTTGCGCGCGGAATAACCAGCTATAGGAGTAATTCCAATTTCTTCTTTCTTTAGCATACACGTCCGAAAAATTTCTTGTGCGACTCCAGCCAGAGTGAATTTTCTTGTTGTTGGGTCTATCCCACTCTCGTGAATTGCTTGCTGTCGATATTTTTGAATAGCCATCATGAGCACTGCAACGTCACTCCGACAATACTTGACAATTTCTTCTTTGAAGCACCACAGAGACGGATCCTGTGAACGCTCGGCGTACCATGCATCAAATTGTTTCCTGTCTTCTGACTGCATTGTTTCTGTGCCAAAGTAGCAAGCAAGTGGCAATTGACCATTATATTCCCAATTTGTTCCATCGTTGAACAAGTGTGGGAAATAACCTTTTACAACACGGTCCGTGAAATTGAAAGATGATGGCAACTTGCTTAGCTTTTGCTGGAAATGAAGGCATGAGTCTAAGAAGCGCAAATTTCCAACTGCCATTTTGATAATTTTGGAGCCAGTCATCACTAGCTCATGGCGCTTAAGTTTTCGTGGCAGAAGTTCTCTCAAAATAAAACGGTTGTCATATGCTTTGGCGTTGTGAGCGTATATGTCAACTAGTGCTGTTTTCCCGGCTCTCACAGAAACTTCGTCAATGAGATAGTCGCAAAACTTCTCAACACAAGTTTCACCTTCGAAGACCCTCTCCATCGCTCCGCATTCACTACAAGCCAAAGCGCGCATCTCTTCCCAGTCCCAACAGTTGTCACAAATAGTGTGGCTGATGAGCAAATTTGCTCTGTGCTCGCTATATTTTTCATTTATTTTAACTTGAGCTGCTTCAATGTCGAAAGACACGATGATTTTCTTTTTTCGATCTTGTTCTTGCAGTTTCTCTTTCTCAAGTGGCAGAATGAAATGGTGATGGTTTGACTGGTACTCCATTTGGCATTGACCACAATAACGGTAGTCACAACGATGTTCATATCCACGTACTGGTTTATACCTCACTTCACATTGTCCGCAATAATTTAGCTTCGCACATCTTTTCTCCACATGTTGTGCTAGGCAGTCGTCACTAAAGCAAATCATTTCACAAACTTCACATTTGATCTCATTCTGTCGCTCTTTGCACTGGGTTCGTGCACAAGCTGTACACATAGCTGAGCACTTGTGTCGCCCTGCTCTGTCAGTGCCTTTGAAACAAACCAAGCACACTTCCCTCACATTGAAGTAACCAGTCAGCTTAGTGATCACATTATAGTGTCCTGTATTCGAGTTTTCAGAGGTGACAAACTCTAAGTATATGGCTTTCTCAGCACCACTTTTTCCTTCAAACATGGGATAGAATTCGCGGCAGGGAATAGCGTTTGGACGCTGAAAAACATATATTTTGAACTCGTCTTTAAGAGCTAGCTGAACTCGTTCCAGTACTTCTCTGTTCAACATTTTGGTCATGTCGAGTGGAATACTGTATTTGCCAAATACGTTATTGACTAAACCTCTCTGCTGCTCGGGGTGAACAGCAAGTGATGTCCAAGTATTTCTAAAGTTGTTCAAACTTTCTTTGCCTTCTTGATGAAATACAGCCATGGCAATTGCTTGATAGCCACATGCTGTCTCGCTCCCTTTAATGGTAACCAGTGATCGACATTGATGGAAGTAGTCCATCAAGGTCTGCACTTTCTTGTTTGACCCACGCTCTTTGATATATGCGGAGTGAGATATTTGCACTATACTATCATTTCCACCTATCATCGGTGTGATGATGGCCACTTTGATCTCCATTTGACCATCCAGCAAAAATTGTGTGTTGCTTTGAGTCAAAGTGTCTATGGCATGCGTGAGCTCGTGATAAGTAATATTTTTCTTTTTTGAGTGCTCAACATAAAATTCACCACTCGAGAGCTCACTGTGACTAAGTGTCACAGAAATTAAGTCCTCCGCATCGCAGTCAGCAATAAGTGGATCAAGTACACTTTTATACATATCGTTCAAGCGACTTTCGACAGACAACAGATTGAGATGCGCGTACAAATTATGTTTAACCTTATAAACGCTCCGCCTTACTTTCCGTCGCAACCTCGGCTGCACAAGCTCTGGTTCTTCATGTAGCAATGTAAGCTCCAGTAGTGGCCCAGATGACAATTGTTTCTTCGACAGGTCCATAGGCTGTTCTTGCTCATGTCGATGCTTGCGACCTCTTTTTAAACTAGCAGCACTCACATCGATAGGTTCGTCAGTCATTTTCAAAATGTTTGGAAACTTAAAATAATAACACGCCAACAATCACACTCGCCCAGCATGAAAGCCAGAGGAAAACTGACAGGAAGTAAGATCTGCTCTCAATGCCATAACCGGTTAAAGTTTGCGCATGTGCTCTGATTCAAGGTCGGGTTTATTCCTATGCAGTTAACGGCGGCGAGATTGTTTTCGAATCTGAGTTCGTAGACGAGTTTAGAATTCAACGGTATTTTATTTCAAAAATGATGTTTCAATACAAAGGCGGAGTCGTTTGAAAGTAAAGTCTCATATTTCTAATGCGACTAGGAAAGCGAATTGGAAACAGCCACGCGACTGTTGGACTGGCAGTAAAGAGCATTAAGATATGAAGGCAAGGTCGAACTTGAGAACTGACTTACGTTGCGCCTTACATTTCCGATTGAATGTGAGCTTTAAATTACTTTTACTTGAGAGATTAAATGGCCTAAGTGTGATTGAAATATACAAGCTGTAATATAGAGAGTAAGTTAAAACGCATGGCTTCATTTGTGTGTGTGCATTTTTGTATGTATGTATATATCTGAATATGTATCCATGTGCGTGTGTATGTATTCTGAATATTTTTGTATACATGTATTTGTATGTAAATATGTATCCACGTATGTTTGTATGTATTCTGAATAGTGGATTTTGTGTGTGTGTATGTAGTATGTGGGAATGTTTGTATGTGTGTATGTATTCTGAACACTTATTTTTTTTGTTAATGTAGTATTGTGGGTTTATGTAAATCTGTTAGTGAATATGTATGAATTCATGTATATTTGTATTTGTGTATTTTCTGTATGTATGTATTTCGTTCTGTGTTTGTATGTCTTCTGAATATTTGATTATATGTGCTTGTAGTAATAAGTGTATGTATGTTAATCTGTGAGTATGTATTTATGTTTGTATGTATGTACGTTTTCGTGTTCAATGTGTGAGTATGGGATTGAGTGGATATTTATATATGTGGCAATTCATGTGTGTGTATGTATGTAATAAATATCCATTCGTGTCTATATGTATGTGTGTGTGTATTCTGAATATTTGATTATGAGTGTATGTAATATTGTGGGTATAAATGTAAATCTGTAAGTAAGTATGTATGTATGTATGTATGTATGTATGTATATATCAATCTATGTGTCGTGTTAAATATGTATGTGATTATGTGGATATTTATGTGTGTGTGTGTGTGTGGCTATTGATATGTATATGATGTATGTATGTTTGTATGTATGTTTATGTAGATGAAAGGTGAGGATGATAATGATGAGATGGAAAGGTGAAGATGTTTTAGATGAGATGAGTGAGTATGAGATGATCGATGAATATGATAGGTGAAGATGAGGAATGATTACGATTAAGGAAGATGATAGGTGTGAATATGAGGTATGAATATGAGGATGAAATTCCCCCTCTCAAGCCTCAGCATAGTGCATTTTTAATTAACAACACTATGCTGAAGGTGAGGGAGGGGTTGGTTAGTTAAGGGGGAGGGGAAGGTAAAGAGGGGAGAGTCAGAGAGGGATAGAGAGAAGCACTTCCTAGCGGTCACCAAGCGGTAACGTCAGCTAGGAAGTGCCTTCTAATGGCAAATGCGCTGCCTTATATAGGCAGCGAGAGAGAAAGAGAGAGGAGAGCAGAGAGGAGGAGCCTTTGCGCGCTGCGCCTCTAGTGACGACACCAGCGCCACCCGCGGCTTGTTCGCGAACTAAAAGTTCGTTGCTTCGCCGCCAGATGGCGCCCTCAGTTGCTGGTCACGTGACCGCCCTACCCTCCCTCTTATGTAACACACCTGTGTTACGTCAGTTGCATCGTGTGGCTCATCTACTAAGGTCATTTTTTATGTTTGCAGTACGTGATATCAGCTTCACAACGTTGATAAAATATCACGATTTCAAGCATATCATATATCAAACGAATATGCAGTCCGGTGGACAAACGGTGCAGTGTATTTCAGTGGTACCTGTGTTTTCAAAACAAGGCTCTCATAGATTTAGATGTTAGCGTCCTCACATCAAGCTGATACTGTCACGGATGACTGCTTTTTATGTTGACAACCTTCGACACTGATAGAACTTTTTTATCGACATACGTAAAGGTGCGCGAATTTCTCCTATATTTCCCATTGAACTCAGTGCGAAATATTAACCCAAACTGCACACCTTCAAGTGAAGCTCTGCATTTCCTCTTTGCAAATACGACAGCTACGTATTAGCTGCTTCTAGCTGACAACTCTGGTCATCACTAGTTGGCATCCCGCGCATGCTCCAAACGTCTCGGAGAATAATTAGCAGAGCGGTGGCGGGAAAGAAGGGCTCGGAAGCAAAATGGCGCCCAGACAGAGTTCTACTTGGGAATCAAAGACAGTAACGTGACAAATACTAAAGTTTCGAATCAAAAAAGTTGCCGAATATGTGTACATAGAAACAGATTGCAATAAATATTTGGCGGAAGAGAATATTACGCCGTGACAAAGCCAAAGTAGAGAACAGCTGAGAGAGTAAACATGGCCGGAAATAGAATGCGCGACACGGAATCAATCTTGTTGGACGATTGCGTCAACATATTGGTCTGCAGCATGTAGATGAGATATCTCCACAGGCTGATATGTTGCATCTTGCCACTCTCCACGTGCTCGGGCGACTCGGGCGAAATGGGCGAGGTGGCCCGAGACATGACGTCCACCGTGACCTGACCCTCTTGGCCATTCTGCAGCACCTTGCGGCCAATGGGCGACAGCCGGTGGACCAGCTCACGTGACTTGCGCTTGCGCTCCAGATAGTCCTTCCTTTGGGACCAAACCACAGATATGGCCAGTTCTACGAGTGACATAAATACGAAAGATATGCAGATCAGCATCCACACATTCAGTGCCATGATGTAGGAGACATTCATGGACGCATTGTGCATCTGTTGCGTAATCAGGGCCAGCAAGCTCGTGATGCACAGGGCCACCCTGGCCGGGTACGCGTTGGCGGGAATCCAGAAGCCCACGAAACACATGACCACTATGATGGTCGACGGAATGTACTTTTGAATGACAAAATGGCCGACGAAGCGCTTCAGTGTTATGATGCCTCGGATGCAGCTCAGAGTGCCTGAAATACGTAGCAGTAATGGTAATATTTCAGTTTTAGTTTCGCGTAAAATATTAATGCTGCATAGCATAGTTTTATGACTTTGTACATACCTATGCCACGGTAAAATTTATCACAGTGAGTTTCTCCACTTTTATCTACCGTGAACTTTGTCATATACAGCTTGCTAGATATGTGCAGACCGCGCCACATGAGGGCCACGGACTTGTTGTTGTGAGATACTGTCGTAATTATTGATGACATATTCAATATTAGAAATATGAAAGCTATGTCGGAAATACTTACGGGACATGATGTCAACGAAGCAAGTTTGCGTGTCATGAGGATAGTAGCTGAAGTCCATCTCACATAGAAGGTCAAGAGATAGGCGTGAAGAAAATCGCACCCGAGTCTTGTTGTAGACTGTGATATAATATAACGGATCCAGCGCATGTATCATGCGATTAGACACTGAATTCTTGAAGTTGACATCCGGTGTCCAGAGCTTGGACTTCCAAGAGGCGTCCAAGATAAGGCCAGCTTCGGGCGAAGTCTTGGGACCGTCTAGCCGATGGTCGTCCCAATAGAAGGACAGAAATATGTCCAGAGTGTATGTCTGGGTCGTTAATTATTCTCCAATTAGCACATTTTCTTAATTAGGTCAGTCGGAAGGCAGTGAGATAAATCAATTCACTAATTAGTAAATACAGTCACGTACCAGTTCCGCTTCTTTGATCGACCGGATGTTGAGGACAGCTACTTCCGCTTTCACTTCCACCGGCTTGCCGTTTTCTAATACGAAAATATTTCAGTTTTATGCTATTGAGCTATTTTCGTAATATTCGCCAATTATTCAGCTTCAAGGCTAACCTTACCTGTGGTAGGCACTAATGTGGGCATCGTATTCCATTGGCAATATATTTGTGTCTAGTCTGAGAAGGGAGAGGGAAGAGGCGAGAGGGAGAGGGGAGAGAGAGAGGGAGAAAAGAGAACAATGGGCAAGATTAGTGTGACGTAAGTGCTCACGCTTCATTTCTGCAGAAAGTTTGCAATATTCTGGACTTACCGGGCTCTTGCAGTGGACGTAGAAAATAGTGTGCAAAGAATAGAATAGTATAATGTGAGTGACTTCATGGCCGCCATTTTCTTCTTTTTTTGGCTTTGTTGGTAGAAGAAAAGAGGCAACTTGTGAGTTTCAGCGGAACGAACTAGCGCTCGAATACTAATTCACTAATTCAATAGCCAGATAGTCATATTCAGCGAATTCACTGTCCATGACATTTTTCACTTTGGGATCAAGTTTGTTGAACATATTGGCAAATGTAGCGAAATATTAAGTTCCGAATATTAGCTGACACAAAAATGGCGGTCACAACTGAGATTCAAGGCATAGACAAAGTTGACTAGATTTGGACTAGAGCTCGAATGGTATTTCGTAACTTAGTTGGCCATTAAATGTTTGCGCATGCGCACAAAGAGACACTTATATTTCACGCCAGCCTCACGTCTTCATAGGAGTCGTAAAAAATCTCATCATTCTGAAAGAATCATACTTTCATACAACTTGTCTCTTGAAAACTTCATGAAGTCAACAACATTTTCACTTTCTATCTCGCGCTACATAATATTACAGACAGAAAAGAGTCGCATACATGAAAATATATGAAACTGGATCAATAGTTGACAGGGCACCGCGATACAATATAATATAACAGCGCGGTCCCTCAAGGACTTTCGCTTCATTAATGACGTTAATTAGCGGAAAGAAAGCATTTTCAGACAAAATGTATTGCCTTTTATTTTCCATGCAAGTTGAACATACGCTGAAATATTACAGTACTGTATTCGCATGCGACATTCCTTCTATTTACTCACCTTGAAAAGGCAATACACTGTTGCTGATATGTTTGATATTACACGGGGCGAAAATATGGCTAGCAGTCCATCGACGTATGCATCGACCACTAGGTATAAAAAAATATTACTCTTCCACAATGAGGGCCGGTTTTGACTGACTAGAAAAACAGGGTTCACTTAATATGATAATATTACTTTCTCCTCTTCTCAGGCACTTACATAACGACCCCCTTCTCACTCCGCTAGTGAATTGAGTGGTTGACCTTGAAACTCGTGTTTCATGGAATTGAAACAAATAACCGGGAGCCATTTTATTTATCAGCATTGCAAGTTGTATCAGCTTGAATCATCATATGACCTGCAAGTGGAAGGTGGTCACCTTGGGTGTCTTTAGTGGTCAAAATACAAGTGGTCAAAGTATGCGAAAACGGTTTAATGTCGAAAAAGTTTCACACCATTCAGCGCCATCTGGTGAGCGTCGGCTTCCTAATAATTACTTCACTTCAGTTTGTCACACTCAGCGAGCTTTCCCAAGAACACTCTACAATCTGTCTGCGCCTGCGGACTAATATTACAAGCTTTCTTAACGCACGCAGTCTCCTTCTTGACGGCCGGCCCACTGGCCGGGTCGCAGGCCCACATTTTGGCTTCCACGGCATTGTTGGCCAGTCGGGCCCGGCCTGAGCAGCGTCGCATCATCTCTCCAGCGGATTCCTGTTGTCGAGGGAAAATATATCAGGAGGAATATCACAAATATTATGTCGTATTGAATATTACAAGTCTAAAACTCACTCCGTCGACTTTGAGAATGTCCATTTGTTGTTGCTTACAATAAAACTGCTTTACGTCCTTAGCATCGGTCAGCTGACTGCACCATTTCTGGTTGGCCGCCATGACGGTGCCAACCACAAAGATGGCGGACAAAGTGAGCGCTAATCTCATGACTCTTTCAGTGATTTGAATTGACATTATTTCAGCTGCACGTATGCTAACATATCCGGAGGCCAACCGCCGCTCGGATACCGGTTCCGGTTCTCGGGATACCACTGTCAGCTAGTCGACTACTGCGCATGCCCCATGAGAGCAAAATCAGCAAGCCGGACCAGCGAAACAGTCAAGCCAATATCCCACAAAGTCGATATGTTTATTTTTGCACTCTACTAAAAATGAAACTAGCCACTACTTCCCAAGCTACTGATGTTACTGAAATATCTCGCTACTGTTTCATACAAGCCTGCACCTTCGCAAAGTTTTCCTTGCAATCAGCCATGGCCTTATCAGTGGCCATACACTTCTCGGTGAAACACTTCTTCATAGCTTGCTGCTTCTCGGCCCGGCTCGGGTCGCACATGCGCTTCTTGGCCTCCTCGGTGTCCTTGGCGGGCTCCTCGCCACCCATGCACTCCTTGGTCAAGTCGGCCACAGGTTTCTGGGGTCACGGAAAATAGGAAATATGAAATATTACAGATTGCACATGACCCAGCTGTCCATAGCTTCAACTTACGCCATCGACAGTAACGCCCTCCATTGCCTTTCTGTTGCAGTTGAACGTCTCAGTGTCCTTCTCAGTGGTCGGTGACTTACACCAGGCCTCCATCTTGGCCTTCATCTCTGCCTCGTCCATGGCGTTGGCCATCTTGATGACCAAGACCAAGGCGACGATATAGGTGGCTTTCATGTTGCTAGAAGTTGTAGATTACGATTGTATGGCATTGTTCGTCGAGGCGCCATTTTTATACTACTTCACAATTATGCAGCTGGACTTGTCAACATCATTAGACTAATCGATATTGAATTACTATTGAATTGACTAACTTTGCCACTGTGAGCATCGTCATACTTTCGCAATATTAATTCATGAGACAGGTGGCCATTTTGAATCCCTTATATTTGGCAAGTCGTCACTGTCAAATGAAATCATGAATCTCTTTTTTCTTTATA